>VUQJ01027694.1:9807-19841 GCA_015108635.1 Andinoacara biseriatus | reverse complement strand
TTATTTTGGCCAAAAATTTTTTTTTTTTTTTTTAACTCTTGTAATCATTTGTTTGTGAGCTCTGCCAACTCAGCTCAGGGCAAGCTGTTGTCATGGCAACACCTGTCCCCTCAGATTATGGAGGCTGTCACTGGAGCCAATTCAGTGAAGGGGATTTGAACCGGGGTAACAGTTGCACCTACTTTACTGCAGATGTGGCATGAAAATTGACAAAGAAAATCTGCTACAGACAGGCGGTCTTTGTGAAATACACACATGACGTTGTGGCCAGATCTGTCAGCATTCACTGTGGCATATGTTGCCCAGTCTGTGAGGTCATGAGTGATGACCCATGGTTTAATTATTGGCACCTACATACATCATTAGAGGCACAGTATATTGGAAAAACCTAGACATCAGCATTTTACCACTCGAGACCCCCACACAAAGCTCTATAATACACAGATCTGCACACAGAACATAGTGTGTTTTTATCCTGTAGCGTAACTCTCCAAACCCTGTCATTCAAATCACTTATAACACAGAACTGTGAATGTTAGACAGCTGTAGCGACAGAGGCTGAAACTCCTTTTGTATTTTTAGGAGACCAAGTGATATTCTGTCAATTTGGTTATGTGATTGCCTTAACAGGAGTTGCAATGACAAAAAAAACCCCACAAATGTAAATTAGAAAAAGAGTAATTTCTCACTGAGAATGTTAAGCACTTCCCTCTCTTGTAATAATTACAATAATAGCAACAGTATCTTCTATCATCTCGGTTCTGTTCCATTCACATGCTATTCGTTGAGGCATTGTTCATATTAAACTGGATGAAAAGATGAATTTGCAGCACGGGTACAGGGAGTGGATGAATTTCAAAACAATGCTTGTCACTCAATAAACAGTGGAGTCTGGAGTACTTAATCTCATGCATATTTATGAGGAGATATTAAAAACGTGCTCACTCATATTGGGCACACTGAGCCATGCGCTGCTGCTATTTTTAGATCCTCCTTCGACTGTTTCTGGCTCCGCACGTGAGGCTTTGGGAATGTCAACAAAAGGCTGCAGATAACAAGATGGAAAATGGGAAATGTCAGAGATGACAGAGCTGCTGTGAGTATCTGTGCGCATTTTTTCTAAATATTGTCACCATGATTAGCGTCAGGCTTAGAGGTGAAACTTTGGCCTTTTGCCTGTCAGGCAAAGGCATGCTTATTTAGGTTTTCCCTCACTGAGAAGATGTTTTGGGGGGAATGCTGGTGATATTTATAGTACAGTATAGTCACGTGTGGAATAAAGAGAGAGATAAAAAGAGGGAGACAGAAACAGTGAGAAAGAGAGACTGATTGATTAGGAAAATGAGGATGGGGAGATTATATGAGTGCCTTAAATAGATGTAAAACTTTAGTAGTTGTAGTTAATAATAATTTTGGAGAAGTGGGAGTCAGTTTCAACCCAGCCATGTTCTTACTCCCTCCAGAGCCTAGTAATAAAAGATGACCTTCTTAAGATATGGAAAGGAAGTTTGCAAAGGAGATTAGAAAAAAGAATCTACACCAAGGTTCCCTATTCATCCCTCACTTAGCAACTCAGAAAACCCAAAACACTATTTAGCAGTTTGGTTTAAATCAAGCATACTTTGATAAATCCATTAGCCATCACCAAATGGGAGATCTCATCACTTGGTAGCGATCTTGAAATGTCCCCAAGCACTTATTTGGGCACTCTTGCCACATGAAGATGGGCCTTGTCATGCACGTGCTGTGCCAGTGCAGGATCTGACAGTGGGTCCAAGGATTTCATCCTGATACCTAATGGCAGGCTGGGTGCCTCTGGAAAGGCCGAGGTCCTGGGTGTTACGTGGTGTGAGCATCATACTAAAGGACTCAAGTGCAGTGCCAGAAATGAACAGTCAGATAACTCTTCTAGACAGATATTTAATAACAAAAAGTTCCAATACGTCACAAAACTCAAAAGAGGCTGAAGAGTAATCTTCTAACAGGGCTAGGGGGTCACACAGCCAGTCATTCAGGTCAGCACAGGGTGTTTGCAAAAGAGGGAGCCAGGGTATCCAGGAATCCAGGTCCGAGAGGGACATAAGCAGTTGGCGTGTGAATGTGAATCCAGCAATTCGGGGGTGAGGAAGGGCAGGCAGATGGTGACTGAAGCTGGTGCACTAATCCGATCCACGGGTGGGTAGCAGATCCCCAGGCAAAGAGCGGAGGGTCCCACTGGTCCTTATATACTGGATTCTTGATGAGCTGATAAGCCTCAGGTGTAACAGCAGGCTGCATGTGAGAAACTCCACCCGAGGGGAGGAGCGCCAACAGTCCTAACCACCCAGTAACACTTCCCCACACACGCCATGACACTATCAAGTATTAGGTATATTCTTGATCCTTAGTTTCTCTCATCTATAATTTTTCTATATTCTTGTATTTTTGTTTTTAAATTATGTGTTAAGATAAGATATTGAAGTGAGTTTGCTGCTTATCCTGCCTTCCCTGTGTTTCCCATGTCTCGTTAAGTGTCGGTCATTATAAGGTGTTTTCGTGTTAGTTACTTCCTGTGTTATTTTGCCGAGTCTGTTGTCTTGTATGTTGTGTTTATTTTTGCTTCCTTTGTATTGTTTTCCCTGATTGGAGTCTGTCATGTAGCCTTGTGTTTCTCATTTCCCTAATAACCTCGTGTATTTAAACCTACGACTGCATGTGGTGTTGTGTCCTCCCTCATCCCTCTTAGGTAGTGTGTTTCCTTGTTCTGTTTCCCAGAGACTCTTAGTCTGCTGGATTATTTGACCGTGTAGTGCTTTCCATGCTTCTGTATATTTTTGTGAGTTATGAGCAATAAAGCTGAGTTTTTTTTTTTAGCTTACATTCCACTTCTTGAGTCCTGCATTTGGGTCCACTCTGCATGCTGCCCTGCCGCAATATGACAATAGAGGTCTGTGCATCGCTCCATGGATATTCCTCCCCAGATAATCTTTGACCCACCACCAAACCGGTCACGCTGAACAATGTTAAAGGCAGCATAACATTCTCTACAACGTCTCCAGAACCTTTCACATCTGGGTGCCAGCGGTAGACCTGCTAATTCTGGTATTCTATGGAAAATGCCACTTGGGCTCCACAGTGCCAGGCAGTGATCAAAGGGAATGTCATACCCTCAGGCCATCCTCATGAAGTCTGTTTATGATTGTTCGGTCAAAGAAATTCACACCAGCGCCCTGCTGGAGGTTGATGGTAGTCCTCATCCTGTTCCTCCTTGCACAAAGGAGGAGATAACGGTCCTGCTGATCCGTATGGCCCTGTCCAGCTCTCCTAGAGTAACTGATCCATGCTCCTCCATGTTCTTAAGGCTGTGCTGGGAGACACAGCAAACCTTCTGGCAATGGCATTAATTGATGTCCCATCATGGAGGTGTTGGACTACCTGTGCAACCTCTGTAGGGTCCAGGTATCACCTCATGCTAGCAGTAGTGACACTGGCCCCAGCCAAATGCAAAACTAGTTAAAATAAAACAGTCGGGAAAAATGTCAGTGGCCTCCACCTGTAAAACATTCCTGTTTTGGGGGTTGTGTCATTGTCCATTGTCCATTGTTGGATTCAGCTACTCACACCTTCTCACTTGCCTATTTTCAGTGGAGCACAGTCATCTCTTTCAAGATTGGTTGTGTGTTTCCTGTAGTTTTCAGGACTTTGTTGTTGCTTGTTGGCCTGTTTCTTATCTGTTTTTTTTATCTCTTTTTTTCATTGTTTGGCAGGGTTTTTTTTGTGTTGTACCTTCTGAGTAACTTTACCCAACAAAAGTTCAAACTGCATTTTGCTTACCTGTGTATCGTGTTTTTAGGCTAGTTTCATATCTCTGACTGCAATAGTGGCTATAGAACAGATATCTTGGGAGGTGGTGGCAAAAAATTTGCCAGATTAAATCAGAAACAAAGTCCAGATCCCTGCCAATCATGCATTCTTCAAGATGTGTAAAACTGAACATTTAAAAGATATCAGCTGGTGCAGCATGGGGGTGCAGTGGTTAGCAGTGTTGCCTCACAACAAGAGGGTCCTGGGTTTGATTCTACCAGCTGGCTTTGCCCCGTGACAGCGGAGATAGGCTTCAGACCCCTGAGATTGTTTGAATAAGCAGAAGAAGATGGATGAATGAAAACTTTAACGTGTTCCTTCTTTGCCCATGCTCAGCCTTGTCACTGTCATGAAAGTCTGCCTAGCAGTTTTTTCCTGTTGGTAGATAGAGACAATTATTTATAATAACATAACCATTTCTTCTGTTTTGAATGCACTGCAAAACACATTTTTACACCACTCTTTTAAGTGCCTGCTGATGGCAATTGCAACTTAACCTCATTTTCCAACTTTTATAAGCCCGTAGTATTAACACATGTACGTCATGGACACTCAGGGGTTTATGATGTACACGTGTGTGAAGTCAAAGGGGACCTCACTTTGACCTCAGAAAATACAATTTTGGCCATACCTTCAAAATTAATACACTACTTATGACTAAATTTCATCCAAATTTCTATCAGGATAACTAAATAGCTTAGTTAAAGTTTAATATCCAAAAGGGCAAAATGCAATATAAAGAAAATTTGCAACCTGACTTATTGGTGATGGCACACAAGAGGGAGGCAGTAATCCTAGTTTACTTAGTCTATACAAATAATTAATCAAAAGTTCTTCACATGGCAGTGAAATGTAAAAATAAATGAATAGATTAAAAAGGATTTTTTTAAGGACTTTATATTTTTTTTGTTCAAATAGCTGATACAGTAATGCGTCCAAGTGTAAGCAGATCATTTGTGCTTTAAATGACTGACAATATACATTATTTTCCTATAAGATAAAGAGCGAAATGTCTTTTGGCCATTTTTTGCCTTCCAGTCAGACTGCTTTGATATGATATGATGTGATGTGAAATGAAATCAAATTGACTGAGCAGTGATGTCATGACTAGTGTGTGTGGAAATCAGCTCGGCCTGTCAATCATCGTGCCATCACAGCACCCATCAACACCCCAGAGAAATGAAAGCCAAGGGCACAGTGATAAGACTGACAGGGGATAAAAACAGGAGGGTGTGTTGGGGTGGTGGTGGTGTTTTATGTGTGGTGGATGGTGTGTGTGAATAGAGAATATACTCAGGACGTGAGTGAACTCGCGTAAAAAGACAAACAAACACGATTAAATACAAAAACCCAGTTCTAAATGTTGAAATGTACGTGAAAATGGTTTTCAGCTTCACAATTTTGAGAAACGCATTTCATCCAGGTGTATTTTAATATGGCTGAAATGACAAATAAAACGAACTTTATTTCACTCATTTTGAATTTGATAACAACAACACGTCTCAACAAGGTTAGGACCAGGTCATTTTTACCACTGTGTAGGATCTTCTCTTCTTTTAATAAGAGTCTGGTAACCTCTGGGAACTGAGGAGACCAGTTTTTGGGAGAGGAATGTTATATCTGCTCAACAATCCTGGGTCTTCTTTGTTGTATTTTTAGTTTCATGATGCATCAAATCTTTTGAATTGATAAAAGGTCTGGACTGCAGGCAGGCCAGTTCAGCAATTAGATGCAGTATGTAGTTTAGCATTGCTGAAATCTGCAAAGCCTTCCCTGAAACACCATCTGCATGGGAGCATGTGTTGCTCTAAAACCTTTATACACCTTTCAGCGCTGATGGTGTCTTTCTAGCTCTGCAAGCTACCTATTCCATAGGCACTGATGCACCTGAAGCACCCTGATGCACCTCCAGATGCGGACATTTGAACTGAGAGCACTTACTTTTCCAGCTATTTGTCACACTCTCACAAACTTTTTTGATACGTGTTGCTTCCAAATATTATTCATTAACAGTAAAGTGTCACAGTTTAAACATTTGACATGTTTTCTATGTTCTATTGTGAATAAAATATGAGTTTATGAGATTTGCCAATCATTGCATTCTGTTTTTAATTTACATTTTACACTGGAATTGGGATTGTTCTTGAACATACTCTGACTTCATTATTTTATCTTTTTTGATAGCAGGTACCACCATAGTAACAGCATGACAGGAAATGAGGAAAGAAGAATCTCTTGCATAGTGACAGCCTGCCTTTCACCTGTCCTTTGCACCTTTCCAGCTAAAATCAAAGTCATTTTTTAAACTCAAAACTCACTGCTACCACTCCTTGTCCATCATTTGGTTAATTATTAAAGCAACTGAACACACTGCTGAGCCTCTGTAGCAGTGATGACTGTGACAGAGCACCTTTGAAATGTGGTGATTTCAGCCGAGGACCTGACGCAGCTTTGGATTAACGAGTTAGATTGTGAGTGTCAGTTAGCACTCTAACTGCCTTCAGCTGTTTCCCCACACAAACATGTGAGAGACACTTGAGGAGCTAGAGGTTAGATTCTATGACCTGATCAGATGGGCGAGCCTTGGATCCACCTCGTTCACCCGGATTAGTCATTTCATATTTTCTGTCATCACGCAGAGATGAATTAACACGTCCCCACACCTTTAAACATAGTAACACATACACAAACAATATACTAGAAAAAAAGTGTACAAACAAACTAAGTAACACTCCATGTAACATGGCTTATGACTCCGTAATTATTGACTGAATGTTAATGTTTAACGTGAATTCTTAGTTAAAGCTATAAGTATTGAACAGAAGTCAGAGGGGTTCACGTTCAGCTTTCATTTGGGTTATTCTGGTTGGATCACATCATGGAAAGAATTAAAGTTTAATTTCAGCTGAAAACCAACCTTCAGGATGCCTTAAGCAGGGACATTCACTACGTTCACTACAATGTGACACAGAGGAGTAAAAATAGAAACAAGACTGGATATTTAAGACATTGCCTAACACACACACATCCACACTTCTGAGAGTGAGTTAAACACACACTGATGATAGCAATGATTTTAATTTTCCCATGAGCTTTATTCATCTGTAGTGGGACCCACATGAAAGAGGGCATTCATCTTGAAACAAATTACTAAAATTTGAGACACTGACACAACCTCAGCATGCACTGTGTGAGCAGAGGAGGCTGCTACCTGGTGAACTCCTGGTGTGATCTTCAGGAGGAGAACCAGTGGAAGAAAGAGCGCTATGAAGCCTGCTGGGTGAGCGTCGTCCTCGAAACCAGACCTCAGTACAAGTAGGTTGCTCACATTAGAAATTTAGCTTTGCAATTAGGCATCTTCACTGTTCATGACTCACTAAATATACTTTTTTTTGATAACATATTCTCTGTTATGGTCATGTGAGCCTTGTTATGTACTTGTAGTTTGGTGTGGTGGAGTAAGATGCAGCATTACACTGAAACAGCCTATTTGCTCATTGTAATTTTACAGTAAACCCATGACATGTTAGTTATTTTAACTTGGAAGGCAAATAGCAGTTAACTCTGCTCTGCTCAGCAATTTGTACTTTGCGGTCTCCTCCTGATCAGTCAGGCCTGTCAGCGTGCATTATTGCAGTTAACAATGCAAACTGGCTTAAAATTTGAACTAACACAGAGGCAGTGAATCACCTCCTCTCCACTTTAGTGTTTCACAGATGTTGAAAATCCTTTATCTGTGTGTTATGTGTTGCAGGCTGAAACTGTCAGAGACAGACAGCAATCGCAGGGAGAGTTATAAGCAGCAACAGGTGGTCCACTTCGTGGTCGAGAGGAGCCCCAGCCAGATACTGATGCTGGGCAGCAACAGTGGAGTGATGACAAAGCACCAGCTACCCTTATTCAATAGCAGCAGAGAGCTGGATCACACCACAACCACCTTTAAGCACACAGAACAGCCTGTTATAAAAGATAAGGCGATTATTGGGGCAGATAGGCAAGAAACGGGAGCTCAAGACCTTAGCAAGCCTGTTAGAGTGAACTTCAGAGCCTCGAGTCTGATGTCTTCACCCAGGGAAACCTCTAATCGGGTACAGAGAAGGGAGTGAACAAAGGATAAAACATATCACAGGCTTTGCTGTAATAACTTTCTCAGTGGTATTAATAAAATCTGATAGCCTTTGAAAACCGACTTTTGAAGAAAAAAAAAAAGATGGCACGAGTATGACAAGTATTTTTATGCACATTATACTCATCACCCTGCTAAAGTAACGGCCCAAGTCATTTTTTAACAAAGCTTATTTTTGCTTAGTCATATTTTCAATATTTGATTCAGTTTTTTATGTTTTCTGGAAAAAAAGGCTATTATTTTGGGAGGGTGATAATATGCTATCCTGAGATTTGTTGTAGAACCACATCTTCAGCAGTTAAATGACCCACAAATTATGTGCTATAATTTGCATGAAAACTCTGCATGCTGTGGAATATATTCTGACAGGAATTGTAAACTTCGTTCCAGGAGGAATATATAATGTTGCCACTTTCAGTGATTTCTATGCTTTGTGAAGCTTGATTAAACACTTTCTGGAAGCTAGTTTGGACTACTGTTTTACAAACCTCAGTGAATAATCTTGCGTCAATTGTTTCCACATATGCCTCGTGCGTGCACCTCTTCACTCGTGCAGTATAACCTTCCACATAGCTAATGGATTAAAGTATATCTTTCCAGTATCTAAATCCAGAAGAAGCTGCCCCTTGAAGCCCCCCCAATCAGTCTCTATAAAGAGAAAGAACAACCTAGAATTTGAGTTCCTAACCAAAAAAATAAAAAAGAATTCAAATGATTGCACGTAGTCAGTGTTATAGCATTACATCCAGCACTTATTCATCAAGGTCAAAACAAAAATACTGCAGCACAGAGAAACCTGATAACTAAAGGAAAATGCTCCTTTCATTGTGTGTGTGTGTGTGTGTGTTACAGTGAGAAATTTGCTTTTCTTGACTTTACAATTTTTGCTGCATCGTGTTGCATTAGTCGGCACTATTTCAGATACATGCGCCAAGTCCTGTGTCCCTGATAGCAGTAACTTCCCCTCAAATCAGTGATGAGAAAAGGCCCCCTATTCTATAAGCTGTGCTCTGTCATAAGATCACTTTCAATGGAAATCTTGCACATGGAGGAAATGCAATGAACAGAAAGGCTGGTGAAATCAAAAAGTCATAGTTATCTTTATAAATATCTCCCACATTAGTCCTTCACCAACAGAATTAAATTACTTAACAAAAAATGTAATAATGGAGTTGATGGAGTGTTATGGCATCCCTGAATTCCTATCTAAGTAATAAAAAAAAACCCTCATCCAAGATATATTAAATAACATTAATTCATGGCATTCACAAATATCAAAATTAGATTGATAAATTTTGGAATTTTTTTCACAAGGGTTAAAACTAAATGGCTAAACTTCGTCTCCTTATACTTAATAAACCATGAGTTTTTGTATCCAATATGGATATCAACTGAATATTCCTAGAAAAATTTTTTTTGTCTTTCTTAAATCAAATTAAATAAATCCTTATCTGAGCTGCTGAGGTTAATTGTTATAAGCAATATTAGTGAATCATCAAAATGTGTTTAAAGGTGGAGCTTTCAGATATTGAAATTCACCTTGTTAGATGACCTCTTGTGTTTTTGCATAACATCCCTATCAAGTAAAGATGATTACAGAGCAGAAAAAAAAAAAAAAACGGATAATTTTCCATTGTGAAACCACATCCTCGCCACATTCTTCAAGTCAAATCAAAACACCAGCTTATCGTTGCCTTTTCTCACTTTGTGTCCGACTGTATTTTCCCTCCTAACACAGCTTCCTCGGCTCTTTTGTGTTTTTGGACGGTGATCTGCAGCTGCCAGTACTTGAGGTACACCCACATGAGGCTTCCATTCTTCCTCTTGTCCATGTTTAGCAGGTCAGCACAATGCTTGTCTCTCTTAAATATATCCTTCAGGTCAGACTCCAGATCCAGGTCTGGCCCAATGGGCTCTTTAACAACCTTAAGCAGCATGTTCTTCTCCATCTCCAGCCGCTGATCTCGAGGCTGGATGATGGAGCAGTAGGCGTTCTGCCGCTCCACAAGCAAACCTTCCAGCTCCTTCAGAGTGGCTGTGGCTTGCTTGTACCAGTTCTGCTCTT
>VUQJ01027691.1:7020-14520 GCA_015108635.1 Andinoacara biseriatus | reverse complement strand
AAAAACCTTGCAGTTATCTAAATCCAATGGGGGTCTTAAACTTCCAAACTTAAAATACTATTACTGGGCGGCACAACTTAAACCCCTACTGGTATGGATACAGAATAATATAGATACTCGATGGCTCAGAGCCACTGCAAACATTACCGTTCTCAGATGCCCCTGCAAAAGAAATGTCAATCTGGACAAAAAACACTCTTAAAACCTGGAACAAAATACAATCAGTCTTTAAGTTATCAAAACAGATCTCACTTTTAACAAACATAGGATTTATGAAAACTTTTAGACCAAATAAATTAGACACTGGGTTCAGAAATTGGTCTAATTACGGACTATCTCACATTCACCAGCTAATTGAAGAAGGAAATTTTAAAACCTTCGAGCGGATGAAAAGTGAATTTGGCCTCCCCAAGACAGACTTCTATAGATATTTACAACAGATCTTTTAGTACGCCAGCAATAACTGGTAAAATGGGCCCAACACAACCCAGCTCATGCTGGAGAAACTGTGGGACACAGATTGCCAACCATACTCATATCTTCTGGCTCTGTCCTAAATTAAGTATATTCTGGGAGGAGATATTGGACGCTCGTAGTGGCAGTGTTGGGAGAAATACCTGAGGGAATGGACACGAAGGCCGACAGATATCTCCTAAACATATTGCTCACAGCAGCACTGAAATGTATAACCATTAGATGGATAAAACCAGAGCTGTCGTCTTCCTTTGTCAGTTTTAATGTGTAAACAGCTGCAAGAGAAGATTGTAATTATGGAAAAGTGTTACTATTGTGGTTAAAAATAAATAAAAACTAAGTTAAAAAAATTGTGGTATTTTACATTACAGATGATCATTCCAGAGTGGTGTTGACGGAGATGGAGGGAAATCCCTGTTCAGACTATGTGAATGCCTCTTACATTGACGTGAGTCTTTTTTTTTTTTTGGAACATTCTCTTGATGTCTGTTTTTGAGCATTTAGATACTTCTGATTGCCTTCATTCTTTAATTTCAAGGCAACAGGTGACAAAACTGTTATGAACATTAATAATTTTTTTTCATATAGGGTTACACGGAAAAGAACAAATTCATAGCTGCACAAGGTAAGCTACAGGGCATTTAAAAAAAAATTGACACATTAGAAATCTCTCTCTGTTTCTTTTTATTTATTTCTTTATTTATTGATCTGTTAGGCCCAAAAGAAGACACCGTAGCAGATTTCTGGAGGATGATATGGGAGGAAAAAGTAGCAACTGTTGTCATGCTGACAAATCTGAAAGAAAGAAAAGAGGTAAGTGAATTTTAATCTCATTCATAATGAGCATCGCTTCAACCGTGTTGCTTGTGTGTCTCTCCCAACTACAGGGTTTGCTTCTTCCACCAACTCTCTTCTCTGTCGTCATTGCGGAGAAGGGAAGTGAAAAATTAGATTTCCCCTGAAGTGCTTCACTTAACATTTTAAAAATTTCATTGGTTTTGGTCAAAGGAGGTTTCTCTGCTAGTGCTGTGAAAAAGTATTTGCCCTCTTCATGATTCATTCATTAAGAAGTGAAAAAAAAAAAGCTATCCAAAATTACCTGGCAATGTGTGAAAAAATAATTGCCCCCTAAACCTAATAACTGGTTTTGCTGCACTTGGCAGTAAGAACTGCAATTAAATGTGTGAAATAACTTGTTTTATTTCAGCCACACTGGATCCAGTGTGGCTGGATATACACACACACGCACACATATATACATACATACACACGCACACATTTTATTTATATATATATATATACATACACACACACACACATACGCACAATCATGCTGTGTGCATGCTCACGAATACATGCATATACACATACACACGGGTTTGAGGATGAATGTCCTATTTAAAGTCATGCCAAAGCTTCTCAATCACATTTAAGTCCAGAATTTGACTCGACCACTCTAAAAATCATCTTTTATTATTAGTATTATTGTTGTTTTTTTTAAAGAGATATCTCGGTATCTGATCCGCTTCACTTTTAGCAAAGCTAAAACCTTTTTTTTTTTTTTAAATTTACTTGGGTTATCGTCATCTAATATTGAAATTTGTTTGATGATCTGAAACATGCGTGACAAATACGTGTGATCAAACAGATCAAGCATATTTTGGTGATCTGAAATCACACTTCTGTGCAAAAAGAAAACTGTTAATGAGTCACTCTTTTTTTGGAATCGGAAAGGGTCGATTGTGGTTTTTGCTGGTGGCACAATCAGTTACTAGGTTTAGGGGGCAGTTACTTTCACATAGGGCCAGGTAGGTTTGGGTAGCTTTTTTGTTCCCCTTTTAATTTAAAAACTGCATTTTGTATTTACATTTTATAGTTGGACCTAAAAATGTGTTTAAAAAAAACTAAGAAATCAGGAAGTGAGTAAATAGTTTTCCCCAGCACTGCACTTGCAAAGTTTTTATGGTGAGCAAAAGCAACTTTATCAACAGGGGCAAAATTGGCAATGGTTGAAGTTCAATAAGAACAGGTGAAGATTTAAATTTCCTACTGAAGTCATGCACGTTACCGATATTTCTTTTGAAAGGAAACTCCTGGAATGTGTAGCAGAACAGCTGCTTTTTAAATAGTGACTTATTACAGCACAGCATCTCGATGGTTAGCACTGTTGTCTCACAGACGGTCCGGAGTTTGAACCGGGTCTCTCTCTGAGAGCGTTGGTTTTCTCCAGCCATCAAAAACATGCTAATTGTGTTAATTCTCATCACTGCAATGCTAACAAAGACACATCTTGAGACTTAAGATGGGCTAAATCCAGAGAATTAATCTCTCTATGGGGGATCAGTAAAGTATATAGTAATATTAATGGATATCATCTCTCTGCAGGACAAGTGTTACCAGTACTGGCCAGACCAGGGTTGCTGGACTTATGGAAATGTGAGGGTGGCAGTCGATGACTTCACTGTCCTGGTGGACTACACTATACGCAAGTTCTGCGTGCAATATGTAAGTTTAAACCATTGATTATGCAGTTATCTCTGTACCCAGAATGACTTTATTTTTCTGAAAATCCAGTTAGACTTGTGGCAAATGTATCCAGAACTATGAATAAAAACTGTTGCTACCCTGACAATGGTTACTGCTGAAAGAAACCAACATTTTCTGCCTGGTCTTTAAACTCAAGTTGAGGTATTGCTTTTTCATGATTTTATTTTAGTTTTTTAAACAAAATATAGAACATCAGCACATAAATCAGCACTTTTTGGCATCAATTAAACAAGTTCCACCACTCTTGATAAACCTGAGTGTTTAAAATAGTTTATTACAGCCGGACTCTAACAAAATAAATGAGAAGCTCTTTCCATGAACTTCCCCCAAAATGTAAATATTTGCCTTATTTTCCATAAATAACTCAAACCCTGCAAGTCTCTTATATGACATTTTTAAATGCTGCAACTTTAGCCATTTCAAGAGCCCACTCTTGGACTGAGAGCACTCCCTCTTCCTTCCAGTCCCATAGAACATGTCTCGCTATCATAATGCTGGATTGGACCCAGCTTCCTTTGTGTTTATCACTACCCGTCCAGACTGGCCCATCTCCTAAAAGAAACAATCTCGGGCTAAGTGGTACTGGGATCTCTGAAATCTCTCATACAATTTAATGAATCCTTGCCCAAAATCTTATCACAAGACCGTAGAACATGAATTAAATTGCCTTTATCTGACTTACATCTCCAGCAGTTTGGAGTGGCCCTCAGTCCAGATCTAAAGGGTCTGAAGGGAGTCCAAAAAAGCTGATGCATAATCTTAAATTCAATGTGTCCTAACATTGCCTGATATTGTTTTGTTTTAATCATCTTGCCCTACTCTTCATCATCTAATACCATGTTAAGATCTTTCTCCCATGTCCTCCTAAGAGCCAGCAATACTCTTTTAACCACAGACTGAATCAACAGCTCCATGAGTCTTCCCATAGCTCAGCAGAACTCAATCCAGAAATTCTGCTTCTTGTGGAGCTGATTTAATGGATCCAAAAATCCCCAACAGCAAATGGTGAAGCTGCACGTACCTAAAAACCTGAAATTTAGGTACTCCAAGCTGCCACACAATTTCTTCAAAGGATTTCAGTGTACTATTATTATATAAATCACCCAATATGAGCAATTACTGGGTGTGTTTTTGCTTTCCTAGCCACTTTGTTAGACAGACTTTGCAGGGTTGATAATGAGCTACTACAGAATAAACTGAATACTGAGTTCTTTTTTTCCTTCCTCTCTTTGTGTGTCTATTTAGCAAGCCAGTGATGCCGCTAAGACTCCCCGTCTGGTCACCCAGCTCCATTTCACCAGCTGGCCTGACTTTGGAGTTCCTTTCTCCCCAATTGGCATGCTCAAGTTTCTCAAAAAGGTCAAGGCAGTAAATCCAGACTTCTCTGGGCCCATTGTGGTCCACTGCAGGTATGTAAGAGCTGAGCTTATGGGGTCAAATGTTCAGTATTTTGCTGTTTATGCCTAATGGTTTTAATTATCCAATTTGTTTCTATGGAGATCAGTGTATTATGCTTAAACATCCCCTTTGTATGTGTGTGGGCAAACAATCTGTCCGCCAAAGACGGAAACATTTTGAGTGACTATAGCAGTACATGTGTTTACCAGCACAGATGTTGCTTTGTTCCCCGCTGATGGCTGTTAACATGCTAGTGTCAGCTGAGGATTATGGTTCACTCAGCTCAGTGTGTCATTTGTTTTCTGTCTCCAGTGCTGGTGTCGGGAGGACGGGAACCTTCATTGTAATAGATGGCATGATTGAAATGATGCACGCAGAGCAGAAAATTGACGTGTTTGGGTTTGTCTCCAAGATACGAGAACAGCGCTCACAACTCATCCAGACAGATGTGAGTTAGAGGGGGGATTATTTTAACCACATGATGTAACGCTAACACCTGGCATGTGAGATGTGTGAATTACTACTTAAATCACATGCAAATATATCTATGCACAGTGTGCACGTTCATTCATCTGTTTGTGTGTATTTTTACCTCAGATGCAGTACTCATTCATCTACCAGGCCCTGCTTGAATACTACCTCTATGGAGACACAGAACTGGATGTCTCATCTCTGGAAGGACATCTGCAGAAACTGCACAACACCTTTAACGACGGTGACCGTGTTGGCCTCGAGGAAGAGTTTAAGGTTAGGACCTCTTTTTACATTCAGACAGAAAAGATCACATCTAGTCAAAAACTGCTGTTTCTTTAGTCGTCATTATGGAAACATGTGAAACGAGTGCGACAAATATGCCATATTCTCCCATTTTGATTTGTACGCAAAAGTGAATATTTTCAAGTTTGTAACGTTTAGATTTTGCTCGCTTGATTCCCGCTTAGAAACTGACCAACATGCGAATAATGAAGGAGAACATGAGAACAGGAAACCTCCCTGCCAACATGAAGAAAAACAGAGTTCTGCAAATCATCCCCTGTAAGTAAGAGGAAAGCCATATAAATGAAAGGGGGCTTGTCCCCTCTACCAATTGATGGCAAATTTTGAGCTGCAGATTACACTGCCTGAAGCCGACTTCAGAATGTTTTTCTAATCCTGTCCTCTGCAGTATTTACTATACCATAATACTAACGTAAACATATTTCTGAGCTGCTTTAATCTGCGTGTTTATGTCGCACTGCTTCCATTTCAGATGACTTCAACAGAGTAATTCTTTCCATGAGAAGAGGCCAAGAGTTCACAGATTACATCAATGCATCTTTTATAGATGTGAGCACATTTTATTTCTTAATTTCTTCTTTCCTTCATTTCTGAGGTATTACTTCTGAGAAAGTATTTTTCTCAACATACGTAACTGTACCTATAAAGCTAAGGTCCCTTCTGCTTTCATGTGACTCAGGGTTACAGACACAAGGACTACTTCATTGCCACACAGGGCCCTGTGCCGCACACAGTGGAGGATTTTTGGAGAATGGTGTGGGAGTGGAAATGCCACTCCATAGTAATGCTCACTGAGCTCCAGGAGAGGGAGCAGGTAAGCTACAATAGCCAATCCCTGCAAACCAGCTACTGTATAATTGATGACTTTAATAACCACTACATAAAACATCTCTGCTCTGCTTTCCTGCCTTTGTCACAAAATTGTACATTTATTGAAGTCATTTATGAAGTATTTGATATGTTGAGCTACAATTTCAGTTCTATTTATTGCTGTCAGTAAACAAATACCATCTGTTTTGCAGGACAAATGTTGCCAATACTGGCCCACAGAGGACACGGTCACCTACGGAGACTACACAGTAGAGCTAAAGGGAGACACTCTGTGTGAAACCTTTAGTCTACGAGACTTGGTACTCACCTTTGTCCCGGTAAGCAAATTAAGCCTGCACTATCATACAGGCAGATATTGTGGCTGCAGTGCCTCATTAACAGTTATGAAGGCTTTTACTACCCAATTCATTTATATAAAATTCTTTTAGTGTATATTTCTAAGAAAACACGGAAATTGAGCAAGTAAGATTGTTTCCTCTTAAATCACAATAGTATGTTATTCTTTAATTTCCACATAATTAAATGTAACATCTGGTAGACAGAAGAATATTCTTGTTTTTTTTTTTATCCAAGCACCAACAAAACATTGTAAAATTATTCCATTGCAAGTTAAAGTTCTGCAAAAAAAAAAAACAACCAAAAACATAGAACCACCTCATTATCCCCAAATTTCCCTCATTAACATGTCAAATGTTTCTTTTTTCACATGAAAAAGAAAATACACTATCTTTCAATTCAACAGTTTAGTGAACAGGACATAATATTAAAAAATAAATAAATAAAAATCATCTGGCCCTGAGCAGGTCTTAAAATTAGAGAAATACGACCTCAGATGAACAACACAACATGACGCATTACACTGTCCTTATTTAACAAGAACTACGCCAAAATACAGAGACAGTCTGATAAAAACAATTTCCTTCATCGTGCGTTAAATGCCATTGTTTATTAGTTCTTACTAACAACGCAGTTTAAAAATAATATCGTTGTCACAAAAAGTCATGGATTACTCCAAACGTACTGCCAAGAGGGAAGTTGCAGACTGATGTATCAGCCTGCTGATACATCAGTCAGGCTCTATATTCCACCTGTGAATAATCTCTCTCACTGTGGTCCAGTGGAATTCAAATTGTTTGCAAATGAACTTGCAAATGAAGCGAAGCCGTTACTTATTATCACTGCTAATGTCTTTCCTCCTTGGCACCGTGTTAATATACACCTGAACCCTCCAGACCATCAGACCGCCAAAATTTGCTATTCATCATTACCTTAAAACTCAAAGAGGGTATAATTTCTTATTTCAAATGATTGTGTTGCAATGATTTACAAATCATTTATTTAGCGATACAATTGAAAATGATATAAAGACATCAAATTCTGAAGCTGAGAAAACAAAAAAATCCTAAACATGAAAAAAAAAAAAAAAAAAAAAAAATAAAATATTAAAAAATTTTTTTTTTTTAAAAGTAAAAA
>VUQJ01027690.1:37332-62233 GCA_015108635.1 Andinoacara biseriatus | reverse complement strand
GTAAAGAAGCTGAACCAGTACTTCAACTTTTACCAGAGTAGTTTTTAACACAAGTACTTGTACTTCTACTTAAGTACAGAATGTCAGTACTTTTGCCACCTCTGCTGATACCTTAATACATGGTCTAAAGATGATCCTACTTTTGTATTTACAGGGTTTTGTTCAGAATCAGGGTGTAATGTTCAGTTTTGATGCATTGAGTTGTTATGAACTGTGTATAAGACATTTACTGTTTATAGTTTATTGGTGTCGATACAGTGATGCAATTAATTCATCTTTTGTGTTTTTGACTTTCATAGATAACGGCTTCACTCACACAATGAATGATTTGAAGCTACCACAGTCTTGAAGTGCTCTAATATTATATAAAGTACAGCTGCAGCTCTCTTGTTGTCTTTAGGTAATTTTGACCTAATTTCAAAATTTACAATGTCATATACAATAATAAATAAATAATTAGGCAGAGAGCTCAACCCCCTCAATGTTGGAGCCAAAGTTACGCCTTTGCCTTAGGGACTAAATATTTATTTCAGTTTCACAAGAAAGGCACGTGTCCTCACGCTTAACCAGACTTTTATTTTGAAAGCAAATTCAACACAGTTTCCGCAATTTATGGATTCACAATGGAAGGACGTGGCTTCCGGATGTTCATGAATCACTGATTAATGTTTGATTATCCCTGATTCACTCAGCCGGACGCAACATCCGGATTAAAGCCCGTTAAAATAAAATAAATAAAGTTAAATAAATTGAAAGAAAAGCAAAAGAAATTGGAGGGATGCATGGATGGAAGATAAAGAAAAAAAAATAACAATAAATAAACAAACAACTACAAAAATATTTAGCTACAAAATTAAAAAAAAATTAAATATAAAACAAAACGAACAAAGTAAAAGAAACCAAAATAAAGCAAACAAGCTAAAAAAAATTAAAGGAAAACTTAAATAAATTTAAAAAATAATTAAAAAAAACAAAAAAACAAAACTCAAATAAAAGAAATTTATTTAAAATAAATTAAGAAAAAATCAGCCAAGTAAATAATCTGAAAATTAACCAAAATAAAATAAAATAAACGCTTATTTGTTGCGCGTTATTACAGTCTGACTTGCCTGACATTTTTATGAATGTCTACAGCGTCTCCATGTGGTCAAAAGATTAAAACACCACAACAACAACGTTTTCTCTGCTATTGTTGTATCCTTCCATTAATCCATGAAACCACATTTCCTTTTCACTTTCTCATTTAAAGTTTATGCTGGACCTGGAATCACTTTTTTCATGCTTTTCAGGCGCCTTCAGCTGCATCTTCTGCAGCAGGTGACCTATGATTTATCATCTGTGCAAACTGAAGGTCAACTGATTGGACATACTTTTGAGCAATAAAATGTTTTAAAAAATGTGCGCGTGAATCGAAGAAGGCAGCTGGTCATCTCGCACTGTGAGTAAAACATTTAATGTTAGGGAAGCACCAGGTGAAGGTGCAAAGGTACCAAACTCCATTTACTTCTCTTAATTCTCCTCATTTCTTTTTTAAGTAAGGTGGTAACTACTCAAATCAGACAGGATAAGAGATAAACATCAGAGGACGAGCTGCATGGATGAACTGATCTTTCACAATAACACAAAGCTGCAAAGCGAAAACTTCCTCATGCAGTCAAACAATTCCTCTCTCAGCATCCCATCATCTGCTTTCTCTGCATCCACAAAGACACAGTGAAGCTCCTTCTGGCCTTCTCTTCTCCATCAACACTCTCAGAGCAACATCTCATCTGTGGTGCTCTTTCTCAGCATGAAGCCATCCTGCTGCACACTGATCCTCACCCTGTCCAGAGGATACTCAAAGCACCTTCTTGGCAGTTTCCCTCAGCACTACAGCAGTCCTGTCACCTGCAACTCTTCACTACCACCCAGGGTCTGTCTCAACTCCGTCCTGAACTCTTGCTCGTCAACTCCCAGCATTTAATCCCTGCCTCTGCCTCCACGCTCTTCCTCTGCTAACAATGTTTTGAGAACCTAATTTTGTACTCAGATGTTCAGTTTGTATTTAAAACTGAAAGTCTGCACTTCACTCACATTTTGGTTATTTATAATTAATTGCAGTGGTGTCCAGAGCGAAAATTACAAAACCGCTGTCTTTATCCGAATATTTATGGACCTACGTGTATAATAACAGCGACACTGTCAGTGTTAAACCACGTGTGATGATAGAAAAGCTGTATTGTACACTGGATGTCCTCGTTTTTCCAAAAAGGGGGAGGAAAGCTGCCAGTGTTTCCTTTTCAAAAGTTGCCTACTTGACCATTAAGTGACCCAGTGAGCTCAGTTATGACTCGACTCATATATTAATATGTGTCTCGTGATATTTTTTATCATAAAAACGTTTCCTGCCATGACAAATGTCTATTTCCACTTCTACTTTTCATAGGTTTTGTTTGCTTTAAATTTTGGCACAGCATTGAAGACAGTAGAATATTATTTTTGTTTTGAATTTATCAAGAAAATTTTTCATATTAACAAAAAGCTTTGTCCTCACTGTTCGATATATGGGAAAGGTTGTGTCATTTTAAAAGAAATGCGACACTAAATGTATGACTCGGATACAATAATCAAAATCAAATAAAGAAAGAATAAATAAAGAATAATCCGGTTAAGAAGCGTTGGATTTCTGCAACTCCTCAAACACGGAGTCGGGGCTGCGTGCTGACGTCACTGCCGTGCGTCCCTGTGGAGGAATGTGCGGAAAGTTTTGTCAACTGTCCTTCTTACGCTGTTCGTCGAAGTGCGAAAAAACCACGAAGCTGGAAGCAAAAGTCCTGGAAAAGTTGTGTAGAGTCCGGACGTGAGGAGCCGGTGAGTGTGAGGGCGGCGGGGCGGGAGGTGTCAGGCTGAAAGCGCAGCCGTGCGGGGTTTTTATCGGAGCGGAGCGGCTGCAAATTTCGGTTTGGGGAAAATGGAGGCGGTGAGGTGGTGAAGAAGGCGCTGTCCGGGGCTGATCAGGACCATGGCTAACACTCCGACACATCGACCCACACTTTCCCCGGCTGCCAGCTCCACACCCACCGCTGGACAACAGCTGGAAAACTTCCTTTAACACTTTACTTCGAGTCCGGACTGCCGCAGCAAAATGTCGCTGTTTGATTCGACTTGTGCGCTTCCGCAAACGAAGTTTGGTGAAACTCCGTGAGGATCTGAAATGGTGGCTGTAAATTACAGCGGCACCTTTACAGCCACCATTTCTTTACACGAGTCAAACATCACAACTCGGATTCAAGTTTAAAGTCATTTAAGCAGACAGCGCAGGAAAAACAGCGATGAGTGAGATTTGTGCAGAAAATAGTTCTTGGTGGTGTTTTTAATCCCCAGACATCCTCAATAATCTGTGCAGATTATCGCACTTTTACTTTTTAACACTTAGCCTGCTTAAAAGTTTCGCTCTTTTTCGACTCCAACGTTATTTATTTTGTCCCAAATCTGCTAAACAAGTTTACTTTTACAGCCGATAATTCACGATGTAGAGATTTATTGAGGTGTTTCGTGTTGTTATGTGGCCAATTTTAGTTTTTGTCACTTCTGTTTTCCCTCCTTAAATTCGGCTCACTTCCCCCTGGATAACTGTGAGTTTTAGCGGGTGTAATGTGGAGTTTAAGCCGCTGCTGGCGGCCTCGTTTCCCGCGGGGAGCTCCTCTAAACTTGGCGTTTTTCGGAGGGACTTCCGCGCGGCTGTGGCGCTGTCGACTGAGCCGTGGTGCTGTTTCCAAAATGGCCGCCAGTGAAAGTTTTGGGTGGATATTTCGGGATGTTTGCGCCGCAGGAAAATCAGCCCGTGAGGGCTTCCTCTCGGTTTAAGCTGCTTGCTTACAGTTAAAGTTAGTCAATTAAAATGACTTAACTCGAGTGAGCGACTAAAATGACCAGCGGATACTTTTTAAAGTATGTACTGAGGGCCAATCCACTGATTTTAAGGGTAACTGAACTGAACCAGTGAAGTGACTTCTATACTGGAATAACTTTCCATGTATGTGCGAGGACCCTGCTGCAGTTTGAACAGGCTGATGATGCTGCAAACACAGCATTAGTCTGACCTGGTTGACACGGTTTCATGGACCAATTTCTGAGATACGAATTTTATAACTTTTGAAATAACTGTAAAGGTGTAGGCTTTAACTTTTTAAACCAGGAGCGTCCAAACTTGCGGGCCGCTTCCGGCCCCTACTTCCGGTCCGCGAATTATGTCAATAATAACATACAATTTAAGTTACTTTTTTGACATTTCGCCTTCCCCTCCAATCAACAGAGTTAAGCAAAATGTCAAAAAAGGAACTTAAATTGTATGTTATTTTTGACATAATTCGCGGACCGGAAGTAGGGGCGGGGCCGGAAGCGACCTGCGGGCCGCAAGTTTGGGCACCCAGTATTCATTATCTAATCTTATCTTTTCTTCCATTAAAAGTGACTGATGTCATTGCCTGCAGTCAAATTTCTCAGCAAATGCTGCAGGATCTTCAGCTTCGTGCTCCTCGTCCTCCACCCGCTTTCTCGTAGTCCGTCAGCGTTGATACCAGGCTCTTTGTCCTGGAGCCACAGCGAGTGTCTCGGGGAAACCATAATCAGAATCTCAGTACCTCATTTTGTTGTTATTTTGAGTTTTAGTTTGGTTCTCCTGGTTTTCTTGCCTCAGTGTTGCAGGCGTGTCTTTTACAACATCATCACCACTTCCCAAAAATTCACCTGGGCCTAAACTTTCTTCCTTATATAGAGGAATGGGGGCGTGGCCTATGCAGACCAAGCCTATTGGTTCACAATGATGATGATTTACTAACATACACACAGGGGGAAGAGCAACGGGCGTTTCACAAATCTGAGGGCAGTTTTTGTGTTTTCAGATATTGGTGCACGAGGGCCAGTGAGTCTGCATCGTGTTTGACAGAAATCTCTGCCTTTATATTTGTGGACATTTTAAAGTAAACTGCATGAAATCCTACATGATAAAACACAGTGAGCCTGTCTTTGGGAAAGCGTCACACTCGGTGTTATACATGAAGGCTTAAAATAAGCAGAAACATTTTTATATTCTCACCAACATTAAAGCCTCATAATTTGATTTTTTTTGGTCTTCATGGACTGTTTCATGCCTGTACATGAGAGACTGAAAATATGTAAATGAGAAGAGCCTTATTGTGCATTTGGCTGCAGTAAAAAGAAATCACTGCGAGTTATTAAAAATATTACTCCTGTATCGTGGTCTCTGCAGCTTTCCATCTGTCGAGGTGAAGCGCTGAACTCCACATGGCCGCTCAGCCCGTGTTCTCACTCAACATGTTCCCCGTGGGCGTTCCTCTGATGGAGGACGGGCAGAATCTCAGCGACATGCCCAGGAACACGCTGCCTGCCCCTCAGCTGGTAATGCTGGCAAACGTGGCGGCGGTGACGGCCGCGGAGGGCGGCGGCTGTGACAGTGAGAAGGAGATGATGGAGCTGAAGACGGTGGGAGGCAGCTACTCGGACAGCGAGGACGAGAGCGTGATCAGGTGAGCAAGCAAGAACGAGTTGGACCCTCAGCTCATGGTTTAACCCTCATATTTACCTGAGGGAAGCTTTAACCAAACTATTAGCGGTTATGAGAGTCAGGCAGCTTTCTGAAGGACGAGTCAACTAGATCAATCCATAACTTCATATTCTTGGAAGTATCTGATTGAATTGAACTCTTTAAATGTTTTATATTTCCTTGTGAAGTTGCAGAGGGTGTTAAATTTGCAAGCCCAGGACAGCCCGTGTTGGAGAGCACGTGCTCCCAGTTTAAAAGGCCAGTCAGGCAGTCATCTTCCCTTTCCCCTTCCGGTTAGCACTGGTAGTTCAGCTGAGCTGTATGAGTGCGTATCATGAAGAATCCGCTGGTGTAGAAGATGCTTCGAGCAGGATTAACAGCAGGAATATTTTGAATAAAGTAAAAAAGGCACAATTTAATCATTTGGTGACATTTTTGGAGAGAAGCGGCGACACAAATGCTGCTTCCAGCTCCTCCCTCGTCAGTGTTTATGCTCGATGCCCTTCCTGTGGTTCCAGCTGGATTTGAACCAGCAACCTCTCGCGAATCTGTAAACCACTATACCATGAAACCACAAGAAGTGGGGACACAATGATCTCATTTAAAGTCATTTTTTTTACACAAGTTTAGTGGTGTGAAATTTCATGAAGGCTCTAGTTTTTATGATTCAGATAAACACATTAACAGCACATTTAAAACCTGCACGGTATTACCTGATAGCCCTGTTACCCGTGTCTTCTGGTCACTAACTCACCTGTGTGTGCGGTCAGGTACGGCTATGAGAACCAGAACCAGAGGGATGTCTGTACTGATAAGTATCCTGAGACTCTGGGCGCAGACATCTGCGCCGTGGTTGTTGGAAATGGCACAGAGGAGAACGAGGGCGAGGAAGACAAAGCCGAAGACTTGTCCCGCCCGCCTCAGCCCCACCTCTCCACCAGCACTAAAACCCCTCCCCAGAGCACCAAACGCAAAGAGGGCCTGCCCGCTGTGACGGAGGGAGTGAAGAAGAAGAAGCCGTTCCACTGCAAACCGTGTCACTTCCAGGCGGAGAACGAGCAGGAGTTTGTGAATCATCTGAGCAGCCACAGCATCAGCAAGATGATGGTGGTGAACCGGGTGGAGGGGCGAAGCAAGACCAAGGCCAAGGAGGGAGAAACACCTGAGGCCCCGGCCATTGGGGAGGCAGAGAGTGGTGGGGAGGCGGTGGCCTCTGCAGATGACATTAAAGGGTTGATCAGGTGTGAGCGCTGCGGCTACAACACCAACCGATACGACCACTACATCGCCCACCTTAAGCACCACAACAAGGAGGGCGAAGACCACAGGTAAGAGATGCACATGCAGAGTTCACCTCCAAATAACTGATTCAGAATTTTGCAGGAAAATCACATCAGTGGTTTTTGTCCTGACCTGCTGTGTCTCTGCAGGGTGTTTAAGTGTACTCTGTGCCCATACACCACCGTCAGTCAATACCACTGGAGGAAACACCTGAGGAATCACTTCCCCAGCAAACTGCACACCTGCAGCCAGTGCTCCTACTTCTCTGACCGCAAGAGCAACTACATCCAGCACATTCGGACTCACACTGGTAGGAGGATCCTCCGGTTTCCAGAGTGTCTTTCGGAAAGTTCAAATGTCTGTATGGAGGTGGTCCCGGGATCTCAGGGTTGTTTTCTGTCTTGTGCAGGTGTTCGTCCTTTCCAGTGCCCGTACTGCGACTACTCGAGCTCACAGAAGACCCACCTGACTCGACACATGAGGACTCACTCAGGTAAAACATGTCTGAGGAGGCTAATAAAGAGTTCCAGAGCTGGATGATGATGTTATATTAGACAGCACTGCTCAATCTTCCTTAGTTTTTTACTCTGGGTTTATGAGTCCACAAGGTGTGTTCCTGCTGCAGGAAGCAGAGCCAGGTGTTACAACAGCCCCTTTCAGCCTTTCTCTTTTCACCATCTTAATATTTTGTGAGCCAGAGTTGATGGTTTGTTTTGCTTGCTTGGCGCTTGTTTCATGTTTAGGCAGCGTCACAGTTTCAGAGTAGAAGTGTTTTCTTGACCCCTGAAAGTGTTCCTGAACAGGAAGCACTTCCTGCAGTCTGAAGGTGTGGGCTCTCCTAAAAGGCTCGCCAGGGTCTGTAGGGGGAGGTCGGGCGGGAGTCCCAGGATGAGGGTCTATTTGGGTTTGGGAGTTTTGTGTTTTTAATTTCTGATTTTTTTAAAACCTTGAATCTGAAGTTTCTTTCTTAACTTGCTGACAGTTGAATCTCCAGCACCTGTTAAAGTATTCAGATTGTGGGGCTCAGGCTGCTGCACTTTACTAGCTGTAGGACGGTGATATTAGTGATACATTTTATAACTGAGCAGAATTAATGTTGCTGATGTTATCGCTGTGTTTTGGTTCCTCTGACTCACTGTGAACATTTCTGTTTGTGTTGCTTTCACTGAAGCTGTCGGACTAACATGGTAACAGCAGAACTACATGCCACCGCCTCCTGTGTCGTGTTGTGTTGTGTTGCTGTGTGAGGCATTCACACTCAAACTCCTGCATGCACACTCCTGTTTCAGGGTACATGAATACTGAGAGCCCGAAAGATGTGAGACAGTTTTACAGATTTTACAGCTCTGCTGGCAAAAGATGTAATAAAAGAAAGCAAAAACCACATCTAACGGAAATTTGGCTGATCTCCACGCCAGTGTCTTCTCTTTGTGCACCTCTGGATCACCTCTTGCACCACTGCTACTCTTGGATTGCTCCCTGGAAATCCCATTCCGGCTGCTTGTACTCATTCCCCTATAATGTCCCTGGATCACCTTCAACGTGGTCCAAAGGATAAAGAATAAAGTCCCAGGGAACCAAATTTTGTGAGGAAGGTGGTGTTAAGTGAAGGTTTTGTTGCAACTCCACGTGCACAGCCTCACTGAGGTGCACAATCGTACACCATGCTGTTTGGTTCTGAGCCATAGGCGGGGACCCAGCTCTCACCGGCAGTGATGATCCTCGGTCTGAACGTCGGGTCAGTTTGAAGCTGAAGTTGAATCTAGTTTGAGGTCCGCGATGAAACTGAGTGGTCAGAACGGTCCTCGCAGGGAGCAATCAAAAAGAAGCAGCCAGAATGGAAGCGGCCCACAGGTGCACAGCGAGACTGCCTTGAAGTAGAGACCAGCCAAATTTATGCATGTTTATTATTCTTTATGCATATGAATCAGTACAGCAGCTACAGTCAGACATCAGGAATCAGCCTGCTGACGTGTAGATCCTCACCTGCTGCATGAACCTTTGCTTCATCCTACCCCTCTTCACTGCAGGACTGTAACACCTTCTCACTTTCCTGTGTGCAGGTGAGCGACCTTTCAAGTGTGAGAGTTGTACCTACCTGGCGGCCAACCAGCACGAGGTGACCCGACACGCCAGGCAGGTCCACAATGGCCCCAAACCACTTTCCTGCCCCTACTGCGAGTACAAGACTGCAGACCGCAGCAATTACAAGAAGCATGTGGAGCTCCACCTCAACCCTCGTCAGTTCCTGTGCCCCCTCTGCAAGTATGCTGCCTCCAAGAAATGCAACCTGCAGTATCACATCAAGTCTAGGCACTCTGGCTGCAAAGTTGCCCTGGATGTTTCCAAAGTCAAGCTGCGCATCAAGAAAACAGGTCCCGAGAGTGCAGAAGAAAAGTCTGATTCTGGAACAGATAAGCTTGAAAATTCATCCAGCATTGAGGAAGACTTTGACATGGACGAGGGTGACGAAGAGTCGAGTCCCATCAATCTGTCAATCAAAAAGAGCAGCCGGCCTAGTGTTGGGCAGCCGGTACAGACTGAAACACCAGACAGTGTTCAGAAGAAGTCCACCATCACCTCTGAGAAACTACCAAAGGTGAAAGACAAAGCGGAACCAGAGAAAAAGGTCAAAAGACAGAAGAAGGTTGAGAAGCTCACTGAGAGTCCTGCAGAGAACACATCTGTTAAAGAAATCCAAACGGGGACAGCGAGTGTAGAGTACAAGGTGAAGAGACGAGTCAAGAAGCTTCCAGCAGAGAAAGTAGCAGCCAAGGACCACGCAGACACACCAGTACCCCAGAAAGACCCGCCAGAGACAGAGAAATCTGACCAACACACATCAGAGGAAGCAAGATCAGCCAGGCAGAAATCAGACAAAGAGAAACGAAAGGCGATGCCTGAGAAAGAGAGAGAAAATAAGAAGGACAACAAAAATTCCAGCAAGCCCAGAAAGTCTGGCTCGAAGAAGTCTGAGAAGACGGCAGAACATCTCAAAGAAGCTCCACAGAAACCCAAGTCTCCAGAGAAAGCTCAGAAGGAAAAAGCGGTCAAGGAAAAGGCCTTAAAGAGGAAAGCGGGGGAGGCTTTAGACCTTTCCAGCAAGCCCTGTACTCCATCCAAGACCAAGAGACTGAAAGCCTCAGCTGTGGAGGAGCTTCGGTCCAAACCCACCTCACAAGATACCAGCAAGGTAACAGAGTCCAGTCTGACAGCACACAAAGGGGCAAAGCAGAAGAAGACCAGGAGATCCAACAAGAAAGCCACCATCCCTCAACCTGCTGCAGCTCCAGCAGAGGATGGAACATCTTCAATCATCAGTCCGTCCTCGGAGGCTCCTGAAGTTTCTCCTCATCTGGACAACTTGAAGGAAACCACTCACAGCGACCCGACAGAACGCAGCCCTGCAAAGACAAACACCTCCACACGTACACCTGCTCCACCAGAGACACAAAAGAGTCCGAACAAACTCTCGGATGGGATGGATGTCTCACCTGGCTGCAGCTCTGGCGAGGCCACGCCTTCTCCTGCTGAAGACCGGCCTGCGCCAACATTCCTAAAACCCAAGTCACCGCCTTCTCTGGTTCTCCCGGGGCAGCGAAGCAAACCCGCCGACCCCGAGGATGACGAGGGCATTCACAGCAGCCACGAAGGGGGAAGTGACATCAGTGACAGCGCCTCTGAAGGCAGCGAAGACTCTGGCCTCAATGGTAACGGCGCCGGGTCGACTAAGATGACCAATGACCCGGAGACACCCACCGATGAGATCCCGACACCGACGGAGCTCAAGAGTCACATGTGCATCTTCTGTGACCGCACGTTCCCCCTGGAGGCGGAGTACCGGCGCCACCTGAACCGCCACCTGGTCAATGTGTACTACATGGACAGCAGTGCCACAGCCCAGAAATGAGCAGCTGTATCCAGCACATTGTGCATCGTTATCACCCGTCTGTGCTTATAGGTACAAACACTCCGACTGCATGAAAAAAAACTCCACAAACGCATCAACGCCACAAAGGTCTCATCATTTCCGAGCACCGACTCTTCGCCTCACCGAGGGTGAATCCATCAGCAGCTGCCGATTCTGCATCACCAGATTCGGTCGTTTGTGCTCAGTTCCCAGAGCTTTGATTGGCTGGTTTGAAACCCTTCCAGGATTGTGACTGATGACGCTCCCGTGGAGTCCTGGAAGAGGCCTGGGAGGGGTGGGGGTGGGGGGTCAGTTTGTGTTCTTCAGATCGCGCCCACCTGAACTCTGCTGTAGAAGATGCATGAATTTTAACATCAAATCAATTTGTGTGACCTCCACAGAACATCTGGACACCTCATTTCCCATTTTGAAACCGATCAGTGTCCTAAATTCTCCATGTAAGAAAAACAATTTCTATTGTAAAAGTGGATTTTTTTTTCATTTTTTAAACATTCAGTGCCTTTGACAATCAGCTGTTGAAATGTTGCGCTGTTGCTTTGTTTGTTTTTATATTTGTCGTCTGAAGGTTAAAGTCTGCAGAAAAATGTTTTTGTGTGTTCAGACCAAACATGAAGTCTCTGCAGCTTCAGTTTACCGTGTTTCACGCACGCACTGATATCGCCGCATCGGTGCGTTAGCCGCTAATGCGGCCGCCTTCTCAACATTCATTTTCTTCCTTAATGTGGCCCCGACACACTCTGCGCCATTTTTGTCTTGTGACTTGGAAAATGTTGAAACAGAGAGGAAAGCTGCTTCTTTGAGATGTGATTGGTTAAAGATGTGGTCATTACCCCGGCTGTTAAAGTTTCAGTGCAATATTCCTGTCAGTGGAAACGCCAAAGTGTTTTCTTTCCACCTGAGGACCATCATCATCATCATCATCATCACCGAGGCTCATTTTTATCAGTTAAAATCAGCATCAAGTTTCTGTTATTAAAGTTGTGTAGTTTGTGTTGCTGTAACTCAACGATGAGGCTGGTGTTATTTTATCTTTGCTGTAATCGGGTGTTTTTAGTCAAATCTGCCCTCAGTGCTGCTTTCAGGCAGCACGAGGATCACCTTGTTGCCTTTTCCTAGGCTGAACGACGCTGTGACAGCTGGAAATCGGGCCTGTTAGCACGTTTACTTTGGCCCAAAAATCCGTCCGGCAGATCCCGACGAAGCTCCTCCTGCTCGTTCACGCAGGAATCACAAGGTTCTTCCCGCCTCTGCAGACTTCAGAGGTGTGCAGCTAAATATGAGCGTAACTGTGATGAAACCGAGCAGATAAAATAACACCACCTTCACGGTTTTAGGTTTGCAGTCCAACTGGATGAAATCAAATGGAAATGTTTGATGTTACTGTGTGCAGGTAGAGGGCGCTCTTCAGCTAAAAACTAACCGATTTAAGCTTTAATCTGTAACGTACGTACTTCTGCTTTTTTGTAAATAAAGGTTTTCAAACACTATCAGCTGCTCGTCTGTCGGACCATTTTTAATAAAGATTGAAAACACAAAAAAAAGCTGGAGCT
This sequence comes from Andinoacara biseriatus, assembly GCA_015108635.1. Classification (NCBI taxonomy): domain Eukaryota; kingdom Metazoa; phylum Chordata; class Actinopteri; order Cichliformes; family Cichlidae; genus Andinoacara; species Andinoacara biseriatus. The sequence goes on along the minus strand of VUQJ01027690.1, from coordinate 49,926 downwards.
CGATTATTTAAATGATTGAATCTATTTAAAGTCTCAGTAAGAAACAACTTTAATCCAAAACATTTATCAGAGAAAGGTAAAATAATTAACCTCTGCATCCTCAGACAGGTTTTCACACATTCGGGTGGCTCAGTGGAAGACTGTGTGCTGCAGGTTCGAGTCCCGAACTCTCGCTCTTTGCTGTGCGTCTAGTGTCGAATAAAGCTGCGATGGCCAAAAAAAAAAAAATTAGCATCTGTTGTAGTTGAAATGCAAACTCGGCAGTCAGCAATAAAATAAACTGCTTAAAGGACGAAGCTCTGAGGACCTAAGCAGAGCAAGTCGAGCTCAGAGAAAAAGGCCGCGAGCACGGCCTCCTTTCCTGTGAACACCTCATTAACCAAGTCTATCGGGAAGAAGACTTCACGGAGCAAATCCGGAGAGTTCGGCGCACAGAGGTGCAAAGAGTTCAGTGTGCAGAAGCCAGAGCAGCTGCAGAGCAGCGAGATCCACCTGCAGCTTAATTATGGAGGACAAAAGGATGGAGAAGGCTGGGAATGGTGCAGGATCCGAAGCATACCGGCCGGTCCCCTCAGGAGCAGGAGGCCGGAGGATTGTCCATAAAAGCTTGCAAAAAAATAGTCTTTTTATCTGATTACATATGAACATAAGCGACCGTGAATCCAAATGTTTGTAATTCCTCAATGAGGAATCAGATATTTTCAAATTAAAGCTTCAGAGTGTGCGCTTTCATTTTATTTTGATAGTTTTGCTTCACTCTAAAATGGGTCAGAACATTTGAGGATGTAAGAATCGATGTTTGGACGTCTGGAATCGGATCCAGCTGCATAAACATCATCAGTGATAACAGCTGGAACAAAATATGTATATTTATATAAAAACATCCTCCACCAGGGCTGAAGTGATCCAGATTCACATTCTCTGAGGTCAGAGGTCAGTTTTTTAGAGGTGGAGCTACCACCACCTACAGAGTCAGCTCATTTCTTCCTCCTCTTCACCTGCAGCCTCTCAGCGCCCGCCGCCGACAGTCCGCCATCCAGCAGCCCCGCGGCTTTCATCGGTTTGTAGGCGGCGGACTTCCGGATACGTTCTCCTTTCAGAGAGACGATGTGAGGAAGCAGCGGCGGCGTCCTCAGACCGAAGCCTGCGGCCTGCGGGCCGTGGACTCTCAACAGCAGCTGATCCCCGTCCACCGCCGTCACAGCCACCCAGCCTGCAGAGGGAGAGATGGACAGGTGAGGCAGGTGAGGCACCGACGGCGCTGCAGGTGCACCTCGTGCAGGTCCTCGTTTTACCTGCAGATGACAGTTTGATGTCAGCAGCAGCCTCCAGGTAACCTCGACCCTGCAACCGGAACTCCTGAGGGACCAACGCAGGAAAATCCTTCATACGCTCAGAGCCTCCGACGGGTACCTGAACACAGCACGCACACTGGCATTAACAATCACAGGCACCTGAATGCAGCACTGTTTGGGGGTCATGTGACTCACCCCCAGCAGCACGCGTCCAGCGTGTTTTTCATAGATGCCGTCGGCTTTTTCCAGGCTGGTGATGTGAACCGGCACTCGTCCAGAGGCCACGACGGAAAACCAGCAGGACTTCTCTCCCTGCGGAGGAATGACGCCGATCAATCAGTCACTCATCAATGTGCACATCCGTTTATGACCCCTGACCTACGTCCGTGCACCACGGTGATATTTTTAAATGTCTCCTACTGTGTTTTTCTCCACACATTTAATAACAGTTTAAGGAATCGGATCATCGGTGTGGTCGGGATAACGTGTGTGTTAGTGCTGAAGAGGCCCTGAGGCAGATCCTTTGTGCCCAAAGTGACACATTAGTGAGATTTTAGTGCAACAGCACAGGAAACAGAGTCTCCCTGAATAAAATATAAAAGAGCTCGTTTTAGTCTTAATGTGGCAGCTTAAGGGTTAAATTACATTAAATATATTGCAGTAGTAAATCCAGCTGTGCTCAGAGGTTCATCGGGGTCGTGACTGCACAGCTCACGTTTGATTACGTTAAAAGATTCCAACTGAATTTATTCTGGATTTTCTCTGATCCACACACACACACACACACACACACACACACACAAATATTTGATTAAAGCCAAATTTACCCTGATACCCACGATGGAAACTTTGGACCACAGCTGGAATTTGTAATAAATTAAAGGCTGAAGAACGTGTTCAGCATCCTCTTCAGGGCGTCTCGTCTCACGGTCGGACTCGGGTCGGACTCGGTACTCCTAAAGCTGTCCTGTGGACACCTGAGCGACCTTCCAGGTACCCAGCTATGATCGAGGACCAGCTGCCCCTCGACTCTGTACGACCGAGTGCAGGATAAGAAACTCTCTCCACTGCTGTTCCTCCGTAACCTGCTCCTACTGGAGATCTCTTCCTGTTAAAAGGGAGTTCTTCCTCCCCGCTGTTGCCAAGACCTTGCGTGATCATTGAAGTTCTTTCTCACTCTAATATTTTATTGTCTTTACCGTGAGACAACTGATGACATCTGAACTTTGCAAGCACCCTCCCAATGAATATGAAAGCAGCTTCTTCATGTTCTGACCTGCAGGAAGTCGATCCTGGCCACAGCGCCCACAAACAGACTCATGCCGGGCTTCAGAACAAACGTCCGCGGGACGATGGCCTGAGTGGGAACCACCAACCTCACTTCCTGTTCATTCAGCAGGTTCAGGATCTGAGTGAGAAACGAGAAATTCATTGTGACAGCACTGCCCCCTGCTGCACGGAGGCCGCCAGCTACAGTCTGCTTCCATGTGAAGGCAGCGCTCCTGCTGCTACACACTTTGATTTTGTGTTTGTGTGTGTGTGTGTGTGTGCATGCGTGCACGTGTGTGTGTGCTGTGAGAAGAACAAAGGGAAACCTCACATCGAGCTCCTTCATGATTCCCGGCGTGTCGTACAGCCAGTGGGCGTCTTTCAGCTCGTTGTGGCTCAGCTCCTTGGTTGACCTGCTGGCAGCTGGAAGGTGAGGTCACACGGAGGTCAAAGGTCAGCATCGCCAGCGCATTCAAATTCTACAAGACCTAAAGTTATGCTGTAATTTCTGAGCTCCACAGCTGAAGGTTCAGCGGACAGAGAAGATCAACATCCTGTAAGGTCAGCATGTCACAGCAAAATAAGCGCCAATTAAACTTAATTAATAATCAATTAAGCCCTTTTTCTTTATCATAAAGTATTTCTAACAGATCCCTGTCTCTGCATCAGTTTGCTCACCTGTCGCTGTCACCTCCCCATCTTCGTTTTCTCCAAACGCCAAACTATCAGGATCAAACTGGATCTCATTCGGTCTGGATTCTTCAGCCCGGAACGTTCTGCCAACACGACCTGAGCAGATAAACAGGTGATCAGACAGGAAATGACACACCCATCCCTCCCCCCTCCCCCTCCCCGCCCTCCTACTTCTTACCCATTAAGTAGCCCTGCTTGCTGAAGTGCTGCAGCCTTTTCAGCTCCTCCTCCGACAGCTCGCTCTCCGTCTGCTGCGCCGCCGCCATCAGTCGCTCCTGACGCCTGAACATCCTGTACGGAGTCGGGTTTATGATGGGGAACTTCAGCAGGTTCAGAGTCGTCCCTGAACGCACCACAGCAGTAAGAAACAGTCACATGATGGTGCAACAGTGTACCCAGAGACAAGAACTACCGAGGAGGATTTCTGGAGGCTTCTTTAAATCATTCTACGGGAGAAATGGAATAAATCAACAAAGACGCTAAATTGGGTGAAATGTAAATGGAGTGGTGCTGACCCGGCCACGGTGAGATGGTGGCCTTGTGGATGACGTCAAAGGCTCTGGATTTGCAGTAGTCGGACTCCAGCAGCATGTTGAAGAGCGTCGACTTCCCTGCGTTGGCGCTGCCCACCAGGTACACGTCACCTTTATACTTCCAGGACCGCTGCAGGCTGGAGATCAGCCCCTCGATGCCGTACCCAGTCTTAGCACTGATCAGGTGGATGTCGGTCACCTGAGCGCCGAGGCCGGCGTCCGTGCAGTACTGAGAGACCTGCCGCTTGATCCGCTGCAGGTAGTTCGGCGAGTCTCCGGGCAGCAGGTCGATCTTGTTGCCCAGGACAACGATGTGCTTGTTGCTCCCCACTAGCTCGGGCAGGTCAGGGACGATGGAGTCCGGCAGGTCCAGCAGGTCGACGATGAGCAGCACCAGAGCCTTGTGGGGTTGGATTTGGCGCACCACGTTCCGGTACTGGTCTTTGGACAGCTGCAGGTTCAGGGCCTTGTGGTGGTGGGTGAGGAGGTGGCAGCGCTGGCAGGTGGCGCCGCTCAGACGCCCTTCCTGCACCAGCACCTTGTACTTTTCGCTGGGCAGGTACCCGGGCACGGCGGTGGCTGAGCAATGCAACACGGCGCCGCAGCCCGAGCAGCACGTGTCGCTGACGGGCTCGTCCACGTCCGGGGTGCCGAAGATCTTGTGTTCACCTTTCCCCGCTGCCTTCTTCTTTTTCTTCTTTGCAGCCATGATGCTCTCATCCAACGGGAAGTCCACATCATGGAACTGGATCTGGGAGTCTGGCTCCACCTCCGGCTCCTTCAGGACACCAGCCCTCAACACCTGCAGCTGGCGCTCCAGAGACCTCAGGTGTTTCTGAGAGGACACCTGAGCATCGGTCAAAGACCCAGGAGAAGCAGGAGAGGAGGATGCAGCGCTCAGCTGATGGAGGAGTTCTTTCTCCTTCTGACTGGAATCCTCATCTGGATCTAAACCAGGAGAGAAGAAGACGGACCTGTGACACCTGTGCAGCACCTGTGCAGCACCTGTGCTACTCCTCTCTGTTCTAAGGCTCGTCCACCTTTATCTGGAAAACTGACCCCAATTGTAAATGAACTTTTTATTACCTTTTCTTAGAGTTCGTACAGAAGCTGAATCAGTTTGATGCCGACTGTCAGAGGGTTTAAACCTTTAAAGTGTCCAAAGTCTAAAATTCTTAGGATCAGCATTATTCCTGCTGTTTCCTGTTCATTGCGATGTTTTAAACAATCACTGCCAACACTCGTCTGCGTCTCGCTGCGCACACTGGCACCTGTACCTGTACGCTCACCTGTACAGTCCACGAACACGAACTGCTCCTCCAGGTTCGGGTCTACTGTGTACGTCCGCACTCGTGCCCGCCTCAGACCGCGACCTCCCGCGTCCTCGGAGCCCCTCTGCGGCCCCGCTCCTGCGGCGGAGGAACACACGCTCCTCCACAGCTGGCGGCGGACGCACACCTGCAGCACCTTCAGCATCCTGACGGCCGCACGCAGACGTCTGACCTGCACGAGACCTCGCACGCCTCTCCGCGTCAACTTCCTTGGTGGATATGACGCAAAACTCGTCGGTCGTTTACGTTCCGGTTTAACAAAAATAAATTTAAATGTTATTTAATTTAATGCAAAATAAATAAACACAGTATAGTGCGCATGAGATAATGATAATAAAATATTTGATAAATCATCGATCTGCAAAACGTTTGAACGGCATGACGTCAGTAGCGGACAGGAGGGCTCACTGCGCTGTGAATTCAGGAGCAAAATGTTTTTCCAAAAACAAACCTGGAGATGAATAAAACACATTATTTATTTATGTATTTATTGAGCAGATACACAACAGCTCATTTTCGTCTGCAGCCTCAGGGTGGAGGCCTTTAAATGAACTCAATCAGCGCCTTCCGTCAAAGAGGCCACGCCCACGGTTGGTTTTTCCTTCGTGGAGTGAGACCTCCTGTTCATAGAGGATCTGCGTCCCATGCAGACCAACTCCTCTGCGAGCTTCTTCCTGCAGTCCGACTTGTTTCTGTCAACATGTTGAAGTTGAGCTGCTCTCTGAAGTCCGCCGCGGGCCTCCTCAGACCTGCTGCCGCCGCGCAGGTGAGTCCACGTGCAACCAAGCCGACCAGAACCTGACGAGGAGCAGATCACTGCGCCGGGTCCTCAGAGTGACCCTGAAAGTGCACGCAGGTCCACGCAGCAACACTTGAACTTCGCCCTATACACGCGCGGATTTCTGCTCTAACGTTCATGTTTGTGAGTTCCGAGTGTGAGCTGAGAGTTCTGATTTGTGGGTCAAAGGTCACAGGTGTAGAGCAACACACAGTGGGTTCGCTACACACACACAGAAGGACACACAAACAGCCTGCCCTGCGGTCCACAGTCACGTATTCCTCAGCTGCGGTGTGTGACTGAGTCCAGCAGGTGGCAGCAGATCACACTTTCCTGATAATCATCAACTGATCGATCAGTTATCAAAACTCTACTGAATCTATAAAAGCTGAGATTTCTTATGACGTTTTTACTTTTAATTGATAAATTTTATTCATTAAAGACTTTGAAAGCTCCCCTGCATGTTTTCAGGACCCGGGACTAATGGAGTTTACCTCATTCTTGTGGACTTTGGCACAGTTATCTGAGATCATGATGGCGAGGTCCATCCTAGTTGGGTGCTCCTCCTTCCCGTCCCTCGGGCACCCCTGTGTCCATGGGTTGATCTGTAGCTCAAGTGGGTTCTTCCTCATGGAAGATGCAGGTCGGGCTGCCAACCCTTCCTGCAACCCAGGCACGGGTGATCAGCCCCAAACCTGAGTCCGGTTGGCCCGTAACATCACTTCTACCATGCCTGACAGATGATGTGCTGTGATTTGGATCACCGTTTCTCCTCTTCTCCATACTTCCTCATCCCATCGTTCTGGTACAAGTTCATCTTGGTTTCATCCATCCAAAGTTTTCTTTCCCAGAACTCTGCAGGTTCTTTTAGATGTTTTCTGGTAAAGTTCTTGAGTGTAACCAGCGGTTTGCACCTTGTTGTAAACCCTCTTGTAATTCCATTCATGAAGGTGTCTCCTGGTTGTAGACCCTGACAATGATGTGCGTGCTTCCTCGAGAGTGCTCGTGACTTGGTTGGGTGTCGTTAAGCTGCCCTTCTTAACCATGGGAGCGATTCTGTGATCAGCAGCTTTAGTGGTCCTCTGTGGTCCTTCAGGTCTTTTGGTGCTGCTGAGTTAGTCAGTAATGTTTAAGAACGTGCTCGATGGCTGATTTGGGCTCTCCTGAAGTTTCTGCTGCATATTTGGGAACTTTATTGTGGTTTTTCAGCTGTGCACCGACATCTCTTAGCAACCTGCCAAGCCACAGAGCTAATGCTAAACAACATTAATGTTTCCCTGAGTACAGAGATTTTGGATCTTTATTTAAAGAGTACTGGTAACATACTAGCTGCTGAAGATTCTGGTTATGATTTTGCACCTCTTTGGAGGATGTTTGTTTGCTTGCTTGCTGATTGGCTGGTGTATTCTTGTCGCTGTATCACGGACACGTTGGTCTCAGGAACGCGGTGGGTATCGGTGAACTTTCAGGGGCCGAGCTCTTTGCTCCTTTGGCTTTCTGTCAGAGTGAGACCTCCGCTCTCCTCCCTCCTCTCTGCAGCCACATGCGCACTTCGGTACCGGCCCCCAGCAGGAACACAGAACCTTCTACGAGTTCCGCACCTACTGCATCCGCCCGGAGCAGAATGCAGCCTTCCTCAAGCTGACTGGTGAGAAGATCCACCTGCGCACCGCCCACTCTGAGCTGATTGGCTACTGGAGCATTGAGTACGGTGGCCTGAACAAGGTCTTCCATATATGGAAATATGGTGAGGCCCTTCTCTCACAGAATCTGAAGGTTCTTCTTCATGGGCTTTAAAATGAAACTGACCCTCCTCCTCAGACAGTTACTCCCAGCGGGCGGCGGTCAGGGGGGCACTGGCTCAGGATCCTTCCTGGGTGTCAGAGTATCTCTCCAAGGCCTTACCGATGCTGACATCACAGGACAACGAGGTCACCTACATGGTTCCTTGGAGCCGCCTGCAAACTCCGCCGAAGGAGGGCGGTAAGCCCCGCCGCCTGTTTTATGTGTCGTGACATCACGGCCAGCGGTCACAAAAGCACGTTTTGTTTGTTTCTTCCAGGTGTGTACGAGCTGGCTACCTTCCAGATGCGTCCCGGTGGTCCAGCAGTTTGGGGTAAGGCCTTTCAGGCCGCCGTCAATGCCCGGGATGCACCTGGGTACGGCAAGCTCATGGGAGCTTTCCACTCCGAGTTTGGACTGCTAAATAGAGGTACTGAGGTGATGATGTCACTGCGTGTGGTAGATGATGTGACTTGAGCGGTTGATGATGTCACTGCACGTGTCTCGTCAGTTCACGCCCTCTGGTGGTTCGAGAGCCCCGACCATAGAGCTGAAGTTCGACACAGGGCTCACCACGACGCCAGAGTGGTCGCTGCAGGTGAGACGCCACCTGTAATGACATCATACATACACCCAATCTGACGTAACTGAAAATCAATAATAATAATCAATAATAATAATAATAATCAATAATAATAATCTGTGTCTCTCAGTCAGGAACAATGTTGTCAATCTGGACTCTCAGAGGAATCAGCTCATGTTCCCGTGTCCGTTCTCTCCTCTGAAGTAACTTCCTGTCCTGATGCCTGTGCCTCACCTGGAACAGAGTTTAGCATGTTAACCTGAGCTTTAGTTTGACCCACGTGGGTCTCTGTAGAGGTCCGCCCCTTTCCCTTGATGAACCAATCATAGTTCAGCAGCTCAAATATCTGCTAATCACTAGTCAGCAGTGAGTGAGTGACAGAGACAGCATCCAATCCCGCGGTGTGACTGAAAGGTGGGCGGGGCTTCTCGCAGCTTCAATTTTAAAGCTGCAAAGTGTGAAAATAACAGCAATAGACTCAGACTCTGTGGACAGTTTTTCCTCATGATGGAATTATTTTCCACACAGCTGATGATTTAAAAGTCATTTCAAAGCTATTTTAAGCACCTTGAGGCGACTGTTTGTTGTGATTTGGTACTATATAAATAAAATATATAAATAAGATTGAATGCATTTGAATTGAAACCTATATATACAATATTTGGAGTGGCTACAGATTCACCTAACAAGTGAAAGAAAAGTGATGCAGAGGGAGAACCAAAGCCCCCTCGGGGGTGCATGAGGAGGGACGTTTACCTGCTGCAGTGAATCAAGAAGAAGCCCAAAGCTTCATGCACCACCCTGCCCAAAGTCTTCACTCGTCTGCCTTCACAGTAACATCCATCCTCCCTCCATCATGTTTAATATGGCCGCCCTCTGCAGCTATAACAGCTTCAGCTCTTCTGGGAAGTCTTTCCACAGGTTTAGGAGTGTTTTTGGGAATTTCTGACCATTCTTCCGGAAGCACATTTATGACTGGAACACCTGAACTCAATGATCTGGATGGTGAAGAAATATTTTTGGCAGTATTGTGTATTTGATAATATTTGGTAGAAAGACAACATAAAAACTGCTGAAACTGAGAAGTGCAGAGCTCAGATTTGATTTTAAATTTTCACATTTTCTGAGAAAACTTCAAAAAGTTAATGTTGGATAATCTTTAAACCGTGAGGGAACGATTGCTGCTCAGAACAAGTTCGAGCATGTGAACGTCTCCTTTTCCCTGCATCCTGATACGTGGATCTCTGAGCTTGCAGAGCTGAAAGGCAGACGGGTCAGCGCTGCAGACGCGGAGCCTTGGCTTACAATTATTTGCCAATAAAAGTCTTTGAAACATGAAATGCTCGTCATTTTTCTTCCAAATTATCATGAAACAAAATTTGTGCCACTGACAAAAACCGCAGTCGTGACCGCATACGGGACTTCTGAAGAGGCTCCATCCACCCGCTGCTTATCCAGGTCGGTTGGGGCAACGGTCTAAGCAGAGACCTCCCCTTTTCCCGGTCACTTCCAGCTCATCCTGTGGGGACACGGAAGCATTCTGAAGCCCGCCGAGGAACGTAACCTCTCCAGTGCGCCCTGGACCGTGAGACCTGCTCGAGACACCCGCCCTAGGAGGCGTTCAGGTGATCCGACCCGCGGCCGATTCCTCTTTTTAAACAGAACTTTTCTCTGAAGCAGCAGCTCCAAACAAATGGAAGCATTAAAATAAATAATACGCTGATATTGAGCTGATTTGCTTAAACTTGGAGCCATTTTTGTAATTATTGAATGAAATAATGACCAATTGAACCTTTCTGGCATCTGAAGTGAGGCCCACTCAGTGTGTGTGTGTGTGTGTGTGTGTGAGCCAGGGTGAAGTAAAGAGTCGGGTGGAGGCAGGACATTAGTTTCACTTTAATTCTGATTGTTGGGGTTGTAACAGCTCTTCTTCCATCAGCCGCACGATCAATAAACACGATCAGAGGAAAGCAGGTTTGATTTCAGTGCAAAGACAAACTGATGGTTCGAACACGGCGAGTCGCCGTTAGCAGCTCGCTGATCGATCGGCTGCTCATCAATACTGTAGTGTGCTTCAGAAGCTGATGAGGTATTTCACTGTTTCACACCCAAACACACAAATATGCTTTAAACAAAACCAAACAAATCAACTTGCATCAGGCACTTTGATTGGCTGTTAAACACTACAGGAAACAGTTAATAACTACCAAAATAAAACAAATTACACGTCTCTTTTTCTATGCATATAAATAAAAGTCGGAGTAAAAACGGAATCAAATGTTTCGTGTGATTTTTGCAGTCGAGCCCTCGGCCGTTTGAAATGATTGGGATTCTTCATCGTTGGTCACAAAAACAGTCGCCCGCGTTCTTCGCCTTCAATCAGGAAGAGAAGAAGAGTCTCGGAGCTGCAGGAGGTCTGAAGGCACTTGTTCAAGTGTTTAAATCGGCGCGGTCGGCAAAACGCTCGCCGCCTCCGCAGGAAATCATATTGCATTGACTGGCATGAGGCAGCGGGGAACTCCCTCCACCGCCATTTTTAGATCAGTGTGACATCACAGCAGGTGAAGCACTAGGTGCCCTCTCTGCTGCAGGTCAAGTCCAGGCTGAAGCTTCAGCCTCCCAGTGTGGTCACATGATGCTCTCCATCAGCCCGCCGCCCTCGCGCGCGGCTCCGCTGGTCGAGCTCAGCGCCGGGACATCGACCACGACGTCCTTCCGCCTCACGGAGTTGTCCTTGGAGTGATAGTCGTCGCTCTGGTCCTTCGCGAAGTTTACAAACACCTGAAAACGCAAACACGGGTCAGCGCCTCTGCAGGACACACTTCTATCAGCACCTTCTCAGGTGTGTGCTCTACCTGGTCCAGCGTGGTCTGAGTGACGGAGTAGTCCTCGATCCTCAGCGTCTCTTTATTCTTGGCGAGGATGGAGAAGATGTGGGCGAGCGAGGTGAGCGAGGACGGCAGCTGGTACTGCAGCATGTTCCTGTGCTTCTCCTTCAGCGTGCTGCCGCTCAGCTCGCTCTCGATGAACTTCATGACGGGCAGCAGGTCGGGGTTGGGCCCCGCCACCCGCAGGATGATCGTGTAGCCATCGCCAAACCTGAGACACAGAAGCAGGAGTTAAACACAGGCTGGCTGCAGGATACTCAGATTATTAATGTGCTGATTTATTTAAACACATTGAAATTAAATGTATCCACCCGTGTTTAAGGTGGAACATGTAACTTTTCTCAGCTGCGTCAGAGACGTGTGAGGCAGGTGGAAGGGTGAAGCTGCAGGAGCAGAAGGTGGAGCAACATCCAAAGTCACACAGAGGTGAAGCAGAGCGTGCAGGCCGGGTGGAGCAGGTGGAGCTGAGGGTCACGGTGGTTTGTGACAGAAGAGTGAAAGGGAAGGTTTACAGGATGGCAGTGAGACCTGCTGAGAGGGTTTGGACACATGCAGAGGAGAGAGGGTGGAGATACTGGACAAAGAGCTGCAGGCAGGAGGAGACGAGGAGGACCTCAGAGGAGGTTCATGGATGTAAAGAAGGGCGGAGATGCAGAAGGTTGGTGTGACAGAGGAGGGTGCTGGGACGGGGGAGATGGAGGCGAAATGCAGAGGAGTGTGTCGTTACCTGTTCTTCAGGTGCTGGACGCTACCGAGACACCTGAACCTGCCGTTCACCATGATCGCCATCCTCGTGCACAGAGCCTCACACTCCTCCATGCTGAAACAGAGTCAGTGCACTTTAACACACAGCGCGCGCACGCTGACGACCCTCCAACATCTGTGCACATCTGTGACTAGTTAAACCTTCATGAGTGGAGATGTTCGTTCTCACATTAGGACAACATGGCTGTAAATATCTGAAACCAGCTGCTGAAATCAAATTTTAATAAAGTCTCAACCTTTCAAAGATTAACAGAGCAACTGAAACCCTCCACCCGTCCCCGCGTTTGACTCCGCCTCTCTGCCTGTCTTACCTGTGTGAGGTGAGGACGACGGAGCGTCCCTCCTTGATGACGCTGAGGATGCAGTTCCAGAGGGCTCGGCGGGCCTTGGGGTCCATGCCGGTGGTGGGCTCGTCCTGTAACGAGGAGGATAGCGAGGTTGAGGTTGGCCCACAGGTGGAGCAGGAAGCAGAAGGTGAAGGTGAGGAGGAGAGGGAGGAGCGTCATCATACCCACACCTCCTCCACCTGCACCTGACAAAGAAGCAGCTCTTCTTCTGTGCTTCTGTCCCGTCTTCCTCCTGCTCTCCTCGGTGAACAGCAGCAGCTCCTTTAAATCCTCTTCCAGTTACACAACACCCCCCCCCCCACACACCCCCCCCCCACCCACAAAACCCCC
>VUQJ01027690.1:21356-34567 GCA_015108635.1 Andinoacara biseriatus | reverse complement strand
ACACTGCAGAGACACACACACACACGTGAGCAACACCAAACGCGTGCAGACACACACACAGGCCTGAGGAGCGCTTGTTTCGGGTCTCACCATGTCCCATATGAAGTTGGCTGTCCAGTAGAGCAGCGGATGCACGCCGCTGATGAAGTGCATGTGTTTGGCTTTGCTGACTCTCTCCTGGATGAGGAAGACCACGAAGCTCGCAGGGACGAAGGACATGGCGAAAATAACGCAGATGGACACCAGGACGTCCACGGAGGTCGTCACCCTGGAGATGAAGCGCAGACGGAGGCGGTGAAGAGAAGCGAAGACCACAGAAGATACCAGAGCGGTGCTCAGGTGTGCTGCTCAGGTGAGTACTCACAGAGCGACCTGGGACAGCTGCTCCTTGGTCAGGTTCAGCGGGTGGTTGAAGGCGCTGATGCCGAACTTGCCGGCGTTCTTCCCCGGAGGCAGGTTGGCTCTGAGGATGCCGTTGTTCATCAGGTTGATGAAGGCTCCGATGCTGTGCCAGCCTTTGTTGTTGAACCAGATCTGAGGAGCAAGAACAAACAGGTAAATAACCTCTCCAGGTGTTTGGTGGCCCCGCCTCCCAGCTGCATCCACACGTCTATAAACGAATCAGCTGGTTTGGGTGGGAAGAGCTGCAACAGTTTTATATTTCATAATTATTGATCATCACCTCTGTTTAGCACATAAATGAAGTTTAATTGGAGTATTTTGGAAAAATCTGTAAACCTGTGACGGCAATTTATGCAATTACACCACTTCCTCTATTAAATGATGGCAAACACTGAAAAGATTAATTAGCATCTAAAGGAACCAAAGTACAACGGCAGTGTTATCATACTGCAGTCAGACTCCAGAGGGCGCCAGCGCCACCACGTGTTCTCACCTTGACGTTGTTCTTTGTGTCGAGACCGTTGATGAAACCAGACAGTGTGTCCAGGAATCGATCTGCAGCGGCGCCCTGCAGGAAACATCAGAGTCTGAACGTACTTCACTTTTAAAGGCTCTGACGAACTTTATCAGCCTAAATATGAAATCACTTTGGCCTAAAGTCTATCCTTAGTTTACATTTCTTCTCTTAAATTTGTTTTTAAATGTTTACATGGTTTTGCCCCATCTCATCTCTCTGAGTTATTAAACCCATACCTGCCTCAGGTCAGCTGATCAGCTGCTCCCGGAGGTACCGAGGTCAAAGTTGAAGCTCAGGGGTGACAGAGCTTTTAGCGTCGCTGCTCCCAAATTATGGAACGCTTTGCCGTTGCATATAAGAAGTGCTCCCTTATTATCGACTTTTAAAACTGCTCTTAAGACACATTTTTATTCCCTTTTAATACAGGCTGTTAAAATAAAGTAGTAGTAGTAAAATTCTGAAGCTGTAATTGTCGTGAGTTTTTTGAGTTTTCCTGCATTCTGTGCTCGGACCTGAAGCCGCCGCCTCTTTGCTGAAACGTTTTTGTGCGACAAACTTTCAAAGCTGGAACGAGTCAAACTGACCTGCTGTATCTCAAAGATCTTTCGGACTCTCTCGATGGCGTCGTCGATCTCTTTAGCTGGAGGGAGGACCTGAGTGCTCCTGGCACCCAATGAGAAGCCTCCGTACCTGCACAGATACCCAAAACAAAACCACCTGAGCACCTGGAAATGACCGACTCACAAAGCGTTTATAGTTTCAGAATAAAATCGGCCACTGACCTGAATTCGTTCACCCAGACTTTGTTCTTCAGGCTGTGAGAACAGAAGGAAACGTTTAGCTCAGAGTCCTGCTCGTGTTCAGGTGTGTGCGCAGGTGAGTCCGCCGTGCGGGTCTTACCTCTTGCCAATGATCTGAGCGTAGGTCTTCACCAGGTAGTCGGAGATGTTTCTTCCAGTCAGGTTCTGCAGGGTGTCGGTGGCGCTCACCTTCATCTGAACAGCAGAAACGGTTCCTCGTTATTTAACAACATTCACACACACCTGCACAGGTGGGTCGGGTTCATAACCGAACCGAGTCTAAGACTGAAGACGGGCCGAATGGATGAAATGTGGATACAATAATCATTTAAAGAACAAAAGACTGGAAAAGTTGTTTAATGCTAAATGCATCCACCAGCTAACAAATCTGTGCTTCATCATTTCGCCTCCTGCCACCGCTCTCTGTGCTCTGACCTCAGGTGGGGGCAGGCCTCCGGCTCCGGCCGGGCAGTCCGGCAGCATCTTCTTCTTGCCATCGCAGCTGCACATGCAGGCCGGAGAGGGATCGTCCATGGTCCAGTTTCTGGAGGTAAAGAGCTGCAGGACGCTTTCAGGCACTTCGGGGACGTGCCAATCCTCGTCGCCTAACGTGCAGGGAGCCTTTCTGATTGGGGGAGAAAGAGACAGCAGAGAAGACGTTTAGCTGAGTAAAGGCTGATTCGCTCACACGGAGAGGGAGAAGATGAGTCGCCGTTTCTTACGGTATTGTGTATCCGTCCATGCAGCGAGTCCCGAATCCTGGAGGATTCAGCAACGCGTCTAAAAGCTTCTGCATGTTGGCGTCTCCAGGAGCATCATCGCTGACAGGAAAAACAGCACGACCACAGTCAGATGGCAGGAAACATTTCAGGTTACTCAGAGTTCGGGACACGTGTGTACCTGATGAAGGTCGTCTGTTCTTCATACATCCACGGCTGCAGCTCCAAACTGGGATACACTCCAAACGGGGGCACGATGAGACTGAAGACCAGAGCGATGCAGACGAACACGGCGGGGAGGACGATCTGGAACGCAGAATCGGTTTGCAGATCAGCCGCGGCACGCAGGCTTGATCAGAAACGTTTGTGTTGCAAGTGACAACATACCTGAGCAAAGAAGCCTTTCCTGGAGCGCCGGGCATACAGGAACCGCTTCCACATCAGAGCCACAAACTGCTGCCTCCTCAGACTCCAGCCGCCCACCTGGCACGAGCCTTTCCCATCAGCACAGTTCAGCCAGTCCGTGTCTCGGCACTCTGACGGGAAACAACAGGTCACGTGATCAAACGAGAGGGTACAAACAAAACGAGAGATGTGCCGCCATCTTCACATCTTTCCAGGGTCCTGGACCCACAGCAGAGCTTCAGGAAGTCATCGTTATGTTTGCTCAGTTTGTGCTTTATTAATTTTTTATGTTTATGTCTGTGAATTTTTCATTGTTTTGAATTCTGGTGTTTTTGTTGCCTTTGAATTTTGCACCGCTGGCATTTAAATAAATTTTGGTTTTCTGCATGTTTTATGTACCTTGGTCTTCAGAATCATTGTATTCATCATTGTCATCCTCTGTTAAAGGTCTCAAGCAGCTCTGAGGGTCTCCTCCACCGAAGGCGTGAGTCCTCCTCAGCCTCCGAACAGGAAGTGTTCCATCTGAACAGAAACACAACAGTGAACATCTGATTTCAGACTCTTATTTTGAAAGGTGTCAGTCAGACTGGGCTCCTTCCTCACCTGAAGGCACTTCAGTGTCGACCCCGTTGTCTTCAGCCACTTTCAGGAAAATCTGAAAAAGATGCACAACGTTAAAACTGATGTTTAAACTGTTTCATCGCAGCTGAAACAGACTCATGGTGGGGAAATGTTTCCCTTCATGGATCAGATTTACTAAAACGAGTCCCACCTCCTCCAGCGTGGTGTCAGACACTCCGTAGCTGGAAATGCCGAGGTCGGGCAGCTTCACGTCCAGGTCTTTGAAGAGCTCCACGAAGGCTCCGTCTTTGGCGGCGCTGTATGGCAGGATGTAGGTCAGCTCGTGTCCCAGGTCCTCCACCAGGCGGGCGTCGGGGACGTGACGCAGGATCAGGGCCGACACCAGCGGCACGTCCGGGGGTATGAAGGGTATGTTGCAGATCGACGCGCCGGGGCCGTTTTCTGGCAACGGAGACACAAAACATGGATCAGATCGAGCGGAAGGTGAACAAATCGAACGCTCTGCAGAAACAGAGAGCTCACCGATGGTAGCAGCCTCACTTTCATGTTCACTGCCGAGTCCGGCATCGCTGCTGCTGACCGAGCCGCACTCTTCCTCCTGAAACACAAACAGTACAACTTTACTGCACCGGACGAGGTAATTTACAGACTAATACTGCAAAACAAAGAGTTTTGCAAAACTACTATGCAGATACAACTGCACAGGAAAAGCAAAATGCTGCAGAAATACTACAAACAAAGAGAAATTACTACTGAAACACACTAAACAATATTACTGAAAACTGTACAGTGAGAGCAAAATCCTGCAGAGACCTTCTTGGTGAAGGAGACGGTGCTGGAGGAGTTCCTGCAGGAGCTGAGTGATGGCTCCGGGTTCTTCTTCACCAGCGTCAGGTAGTAGCCCGTCCCCAGCTGGTTCTTCAGGTACAGAGATGAGCCCACGCAGCACAGCTTCCCATGGCTGATGATGGCGATGCGGTCGCCCAGGATGTCTGCCTCATCCATGTGGTGGGTGGAAAGGATGATGGTCCGACCTGGAAGGAGATGCGATGTTAAAAATCCGGCTGTTAACTCACAACCAAAGAGCAGCTAGAATCTGACCAATCTGGGAGACCCTCACCCTGGCGGTACTTCAGGAGCAGGTCCCAGATTCCTCGGCGGGCGTAGGGGTCCACACCGGCTGTAGGCTCGTCCAGGATCACAACCTTTGACCCCCCGACGAAGGCCAGGGCCACGGACAGCTTCCTCTGCATGCCCCCAGACAGAGTGCTGGTCCTGCAGTTGCGTTTGTGCGGCAGTCCCGTGTCCTGCAGGATCTGCTCGATCTCACCTTTCACCCGCTCCTCGGGCAGGCCTTTGAGCCGAGCGTAGAACCAGATGTGCTCCTCCACCGTGAGCCTGAAGGACGTGCCACAACACAAACTAGGTCACATGACGAACAGGATCAAGGAACAAGTAACAACTGTGTCGAGGAAAAGGACTCACATGCTGAACAAGACGTTGTGCTGCGGACAGACTCCCAGACTCTGTCTAATGGCGCTCAGCTCCGTCCGGATGTCTCTGCCCAGGATGTAGGCGGTGCCAGAGGTGGGCGGGAACAGGCCAGTCAGGATGGACCTGCAGGGGGTAGGACAGGAGGATGTTACTTGGACCTGTGTCAGAATCTGCATCAGTAGCATCGTGTGTGTCCTGGACTCACATGGTGGTGGTTTTTCCAGCTCCGTTGTGTCCCAGGAAGGAGGTGATTTGTCCCTCGTAGAAGCCGAGCGTTAGTCCGTCCACTGCCAGCTTCTTGCCGTGACGGTAAACCTTCACCAGTTTCTCGATGTACACCCCGGGCTCCAGGTGAGCAGGCTCTTCCTCCATGCACACCGCTGCATAGATACAGACACAGGAAGTCTCTTTCACATTAAGAGTGTTGTAGCAAACATTGAATACAGAAAACTCATTTGTTAGTTTTTTGGAGGAAGTTCTGCAGCTCCGCAGCACAGTAGTCTCACCTCCTGGGTTTCCTTTCCGGTTCAGGGGAACTTTGTTGGACTTTCCGTCTTTTTCTCCAAACCAATAGGACTTGGTGAAGGGGAAGTACCAGGGCCGAGGGATTCCATACTGACCTAAGGAGAAAAATGTGCTAAAATGAGACCTTCCGACTTGCGCTGGACTAACAGCCCGTGGACTGATCTGCATCGGAAGAAACAGGGATGAACTTCCTAAAGAATGTGACATTAATGTGTTGATTTTGGCCATCTGTGAATCGTGGAAAGACATATAACTAATATTTACTTTCTGCAGCATGGAAACAAGCACGTGCAAAATAATGACTGCAGCTCACCTGGAAACACGGCTTCAAGGTACCAGGTCAGGACTCCATACAGGAAGGAGTCAAAGTACATCATGACGATGGCGGTGCGGAGGCTGAAGTCATCTTCTTCCATCGGGCTTGACACCAGATTCTTCCACTGAATACCAACACCCTGCTCCTCGAACAAGGCGAAGTACTCGCAGCCGAATCCGAACGCCACGGGTGACAGGAAGCTCTGCGGAGCGAGAGGCGGACGTGTGAGTCACCTGATCCCATCACAACAACAGAACCATCAAAAGTTCAGCAGGCTTACAGCAAAGACTTTCGTTCTGAAGCCGATGTGGTCCTCCCAGGCAACGCAGAGCACGTAAGGCAAGTAGAGGGTGAAGTAGATGATTCCTCCGCAGGCGGCGGCGAGGTTAGCTCGCGCAAATGCCGTGCTGAGCAAGAAACACTGCATGATGGTCACCACGCCAAAGGATCCTAGGAAGAGGAAGATAACGCCGGGGTCGCTGTAGGGCAGCAGGTTCCCCATCTGCACAGGAAGCATTAGAAGAAAACACTTTATTATTGTATTCTTAGAGATGTATCTGTGTGGATGTTCCATGTTTCTGATGACCCTGTTCTTTATGTATTTGGTTCCTCGTGGTCACCTTGAGCAGCAGCACCAACAGCCCGGCGCTAATCAGCAGAGGAATCAGGCTGCTGATGAACCAGCTGAACCACAGGATGCCGTTATCCAGACCCATGATCCTCATTGTCTCCTTCAGCCGGGCTTCCTTCTCATATACCACGCTCTTCAGAATGATGGCCACCGAGTACATCCAAGCGAGGGTCATGAAGAGAGGCATGGAGCGGCTCATCACCCGCAGGAAGCTGAGACAGAGGAAGGACAGCGTTAGAGACCAAATGTGGCGGGGAGGGGACCAAACCTGGGAATCGTTGTGAATAATCTCACATGTCATCTACGTAACATGGGTACGGCATCTGCTGGATGTAGACCCCCATCTTCTCCTTGGTGCCTGTAACCGCTCTGATGATGCCTTGCTCAATAACATCCTGAAGGTAAGAGAACCCACCCCAGATGTAACGCATGTCCTCAAACGGGTCAGCGCGAGGACCCGGGTCCCAATATCTGAAGAGAAGGAGAGAGTACAGGAAGTGCTGTTAGGTGGACAGCACATATGTGAAGAAGAGCTGCAAACAGAACAGTACAAGACTGAAGGAAATCCTCCGAAAGGTCAGAATCCCTGTATGAACCGATAAAACTGAAGTTTTAGGCTTCAGTCCCCACACCGTCAGTGAGCATTCAGGTGCAGGTCCTCATAATGCAGCATAAATAAGAACACAAAACCTGTTTTATCAAGGACTTACATTCAGTGCATTAAAACGCACCATTAATTCAGCTAAGTGCCCGGCATACCTGACATGAGGCCTGACAAAACCCACCTACCCTGAGATGAAGTCTAACATTATGGGGACGTCCTGCCTGTTGCTCACTGAGGTGAGTCCTCACGCTGACTGTATACAAACACACCTCAAAACCATCTGTGCTGTTTATCACTGGAGCTAATTCAGGAATTGTGTTTGTGTGTGTGTGTGTGTGTGTCCCCTTACGCGTCTTTAATCTTATTGGTCCGCTCCACGTTGTCGATGTCCATACGGATCTTGTAGTTGAGTTTGGGAGGCAGCTCTGTGGCGTTGGAGGGGATATCCAGAAACACAATGCCCGCCCAGAACTTCCTGTCTTCCAGAAGCTTCATGGACAGGTTCACCATTCTCTCCTCGTTGGAGACCGGCTCCAGTTTGTCCAGGTTCACACACTTAAGATGCACACAGACAGATCAGGTAATGTGATCTTCACACACCAACCACAGCCAGTTACAAGTCACAGCCAACTAAAGTAGGTGCTTGGCTACCAACCTCCATGAAGCGGGAGATGCTCATGATGGCCTGATCTGTCTCGTTGAACACGTCCCTCCAGGTGAGAGCGCTGCCGGGTGGCCGCTGGTCCTCCGCCTGCTTGGACAGGAAGCTGGAGATGTCGGCTACGGTCCAGTCCGTGTTTTCCATCCGAGTGTTGAATAATCTGGCGGTGACGTTATTCTTCAGCAGAGTCTGAATGACAGACAGGAAAGAAGGAGGGTTAAGAAAAGAAGGAAAGACAGAAGGAAGGATAGCGGGAAGGAAGGAGGAAAGGAATGGGGAAAAAAAGGATGGACAGAAGGAAGGAAGACAAAGTAAGGAAAAGCAAAATGATGTAAGGAAGAAAGGATAGATGGAGAGAAGAAAGGAAGGACAGTGTTAAAGAATAAAGGGATGAGTTAGGAATGAAGGAAGCATGGAAAGGAGAAGACCAAAGGAAGGAGGAAAGAAAAAGAAGGAAGGAAAAAGGTATAAAATAGAAGTCAGTTCAACACTAAATACACTAAACACCAAAATAAAGCAGAGTGAGAGAGAATGAGGATGATGTATGAGATGATGAAGAACTGGTGAGGAAGTGGGCGGAGCCCGTTTACCCTAATCAGGTCCATCTGCTCGCTGTTCTCCATGAAGTCCCAGACTTTGGGTCTCATCTCCTCCCACATACCGCCCAGCTCCCTGAACACACCGAGCTCCTGGAAGGTCCGGTTCACCTGAACGCACCACAGACACGGGCACAGGTGAGTCCCGTTACCCTGGGTTACTTGCTAAACGTGACCAGTCTAGAGCTACGAGACAGGAAGTGACATCATACCTCGTGGATGACCCTCTGTGTGGCGGGGGTGTGGGGGGTGTACAGGATCTTCCCCAACAGGAGGGGCTTCAGGGCCTGCCAGATCATCCTGGACATGGGGTTGGAGTCCATGCTCTTCACAAGGCTGTTACAGTATGGAGCTGCAACACACACACACACACACACACACACACACACACACACACAGGATGGAGGTTACCACATGGATGTAGCAGGTGTGTTTCAGAAATATCCAGTCTGGCTTTAAAGGCACCTGAAGGGTTTTAAATGGACCGATTCTGCTGGTTTCCACCAGAGTCGCTCTGCATGACTTACACTTCAAAATAATCCTCGTCTATTACTGGGCCTTGATGCAGCCCCTCCCTCTGTCTGAAACAAGCTGTCTCTAAGTTAACCTCCTGACTTGTGGGACCTGCTGCTGGGTGAAAACGTACAGATGCTACGAGGTGAAACTGGATCACAGGGAGGTGGTCGAGTTGCAGGTTTTATAGTTTCTCTAACAGGAGAGATTTCTCGACACCAGCTGATGGACAGAAAAGAGGAAACCCGAAGAAAAAGGCTTTGTGCCACTGATGGGAGGACGACCCGAGGACTCACTGGAGGAATTGTCGTAGAGCGACAGCGACTCGTCCTCGCTGCTGTTGTAGTTTCCGAACAGAGCCTTGTAGTTGCTGTCTTCGTACCAGTTGAGGGATTTGATCTGCAGGCCGCCGCCTTCGGGATGACCGCACACGATCCGGGAGAGGGCCTGGTACATGGTGCTGGGCGACGACGTGGCGTTCTGCGTCAGGAAGACGATCTCGTTCCTCAGATCGATCCAGCTCTTCATGCTCGCCAACTGTTGACCCAAAACAGAGAGCACTGGTCAGAGACAGACTCCCACTAACACTCGTGCAGTTAAACTGTTTTTGTTCTTTTTATTCAGCACGATGAAAATGTTATTTTCAGCTTTCAGGCCCGTCAGGAACCAGTTTATAGTTAGGGCTGGATCAGGTGACCCTGAACATCCCTGAGTTATGCTGCTATAGGCTCAGCGGTTTGAGCTCTCTTCCTGTCAAAGGGGAGTTCTTCCT
Organism: Andinoacara biseriatus; assembly: GCA_015108635.1. NCBI lineage: Eukaryota > Metazoa > Chordata > Actinopteri > Cichliformes > Cichlidae > Andinoacara > Andinoacara biseriatus. Next base: position 25,030 of record VUQJ01027690.1, on the reverse strand, counting down.
CCCCAATATCAGTAAACCCTGTTCGTAGTTCTGGTTCTGGTTCCCTCTCTAATACAGTCTTTACCTCATTATGTAAAGCACTTTGAGGTGATTGTTGTGAAGTGGCGCTAAATAAAAAAATAATAAGCTGCGTGTTTGGTTGATTATTCCGATTGTTTGGCCTGGAAGCGTCTCATACTCATCCCTGCGGCTCCATTTAAGGGGCAATAAAGAGGCTTTCCAGCAGCTTAACATCCACTGCAGCAGCAAAGAAATAATCAGCCAAACACACATTTTATTACTTTCTGTGCTCAGTTTAAAATAAACAACAAAATCAAAAAATAAAATGTTAATAAACTACATTATAAACATGGAATAAAGATAAAAACAGTCATCAGCTGAAGGTTAAAACCAAACAAGCTAAAAATGGATCGCAGAATAAACGTGAACTCTGGCCTGGCTAAAAACTGCTGACAGCGAACTCCCGTCCGCCTGGACTTCCTGTTGCAGCTCACACTCAATCATAACAAAAGTGACGTAACAAACCAAAAGTTCAAACAGCTGACTGTCAAAAACAAGATGCAATAATCTTCATCTGAACTCATCTCTCAGTGCACCTAAAATATCCAACGGCTGGTTAATCAGCCTTTTGTGGTAAAGGATGAATCGTTGGTCTCTTAATCACATCAAGATTTTTGTCGTTATGTGTTTCGCTCTGGTTGCAAAACCCTGAGCGGATCTGATTTATAGGAGAATAAACAGATTTACAGATTTGAGCACTTTCACCTGATTGTTTTCCTTTGAAGCTCACAGATGTTCTCCAGGTGTCACATAACAGGAACCAGGAGGAACACGTTCCTCTGCAGCACACTGCTTTTCTTCCCATTTAAACATTTTTTACAAGCCGTTTTTAACTTCACACCGTTCTAATTTGACCCAAACACAACAGAATCTAAATGAGTCCGATATAAAAGCAGAGGAAAGGTAAGATTATTTTTTATTGCTTCGGGAAGAAGGAACCTCAGAGAGGAAGAGCTGCGGGTAACTTTGGGTCAGTGCCGTCATGAAACCTCAGCAGAAGTGAAACTGCTGCAGCTCCAAACCGAGGAAAAGGTCAGTGATTCAAAGGACGAGGACAATGTATCGAGTTTGTATCGAGTATTTCTCTACTATGTATCCCCAGTATTTACCCAGTATTTCACTAGCTCGTCTCTAATATTTCTCCAGTCTGTGCCCAGGTTTTGTTGCCAGTATTTCTGTAGCGCGTCCCAGGACAGGCATTTTTCACCATTCAGTATCACGTTAAAACTTAGATATTGTCTTCAGAGTGCTCCGCTTTTAAACTAATCTGAATATTAATCAGGCAGTAAATTACTGATTACTTTATTGTTGCTGTGTCGTTCCCGTAAACACAGAAAAGCAGGATTGTGTTGTTTTCACGTGAAAACACCTGGGACGCGACACCTGAGACGGCAGGTCACATGTTGGTGCGTAAACGTTTTAACAGGCTGACCTGACGCATCCCGGCAAACAGAAGGAGCTGCAGAGGTTTAAATAAAGTTGTTTTAAACTGCGAGTTTGATGCCCCCCCCCCCCACCTCTGTCTGTTTTTATTGTCGTCGTGTGATGCAACTCTGGGAAAAAGAAGCAACACAAAACAGATACTTCCCCTCCGACTAGAATTTCAAAACGAAGTCCAGAAACCACGAAGTGGGACAAAGGTGATAAACTCGTTCAAGTTATTTAAATAGTTGTTTTCTTTTAAACCGTTTCCTGGATTATCAGTTTAATCCCGGACATTTTAAGCTCTATTCCACGCGATGGCACTCATCCTGTCCCGGACTCACAAACAAAACACTCGGTCACATGTTTTCACTTTAGCCCACAGAGCCTTTGTGTGTGTTGTGTGTTTTAAAGTGTGTGATAACCTCGGGGCAAAAAACAACAATCTGGAGAAACCTCACTGAACTTTCCTCTGATTATCAAACTGTTCCTGCCTGCAGTCTCCCACTCCAACTATATTTCCAGTCTATTCCCACTGTTATCCCAGACTGGGGGCTCTGCAGAGGTGCAGATGTGGCGACGGGTCACTGCAAACAGGTTTTTGCTGCACAATGCAGCTTTCAGAGTCCCCTCGGTGTCTCCGTAACCTCTAACATGGTCACTAAAGGCTACACGCAGCCATCTGCGGCGTCTCAGCGGGGCGAAGACGGACGCTGAGTGTTTGCTGTTTGTTCGGACTCGTGTTTTCTCCTCCTGAGGCCGCTGTGAAGTTACGACCCACTGAGACATTTGAGTCTTTGTTCAGCTGGGAGCTCGTCTGTCTCTGCTGCAGGGAAACTGCTTTTATCTGGACACAAAGACTCGCAGAGACACTTGGAGCTGCCAAGTAAACCCGGTGGCCTCCGATAGTGCCGACGTGTCCCGGAAGCCTCTGCTGAGGGACGCGTGCGCCCATCAAAACGCCGTCTGTCATACTGCTGATGTTTGTCAGCAGGACGAACACTGGATGCTGAAGCGCCATAATTAAAAACACACAAGTTTGCATTATTGTGGGCGTGGCCTCTCTGACTGACAGGTGGACGGTGACACAGGCGGCTGTAGCTGCTAGCTGTGTGCTAGCTTCACCTCAGCTAACTGAGGTCCTTGAACTGGAGCGTGTTTGTACCGATGGAGCCTTTTTAATGCAGTTATCTGACCAATCATATGGCTGCTGTGGCTCAGCGCTCCAGCTGATGACTTACCTCGACCGCCAGCGAACCCAGACTATCCAGCAGGTTGTTGGTCGCCCTGGCGACCTGTCGGACGGCCTCGGGGTCGGCCCTGACGTCCCGCTGAAAGACAAGACAGATGTTTGCAGCTTCAGCTTAAAAAGAATCCATTCATCTACTTTCAGTTTATTTCAGTGTGTTTCTCCTGTTAAAAAGACTTTAGTGAACGTTTCACAGTCGAAGGAGGCCGAGACCGTCCCCTGAATGTGAACTGGACCCTGAAAGCAGCAGATCATCTGAACTCTGCTTTCTCCTATTTTTGGGTCATATTTACGCTGATATCAGGGCTTGAAGTCACCTGATATCAGCTGATCTGGGAGCAGAAAAACCCTCAAACCTGCCGGTGTGTCAGCTGAGGCTCAAAACTAGGAGAAGGTGCTGCAGCGCACGCACACACACACACACACACACACACACACGCACACAGTTACAGGTAAGAAGCCTGATAACAGGAGATAAACGCTCAGCAGCCGTGTGTGTGTTTTAATCAGGTCAGTTCCCTAAAATCTGGCACATAAATCGGGTCCATTCTGTTCCTGTCAGTTTATAAACTCGAAGCCTCTGAATTCCTATTATTGGTGAGTAATCAAACACATCAGGAAATCCTCCTCTAACGGAGCTGCTGGATTTTCACGACTTTCCCCGTGCTGCTGTGGAATCTCGCTCAGTTTCAGCTTCGCAGTCGGCCGGAGAGCTCGTAGATTTCTGCACACAAAAGAGGCCGAGGCCTCGTGACGAGCGGCGCATTCAATCCTTCAAAGTCTTTAAAACTGGTCTCCGGGCTACGAAAAGTGAGACTGTAAAGAGCCGGGACAGGCTGAGACGCGCCTCCACCCACACACATGCACTTAATACGCAGAAGACACGCCAGCACACCTTTGCTGTGTCACCTGAGCGAGGAAGAAGAGGGGAAAAAAAGACTTT
>VUQJ01027689.1:0-10389 GCA_015108635.1 Andinoacara biseriatus | reverse complement strand
AAATATAATGCAAATAACTTAGAAGCACATGAAACCATTCTGTGACACATAATTGGGATCCAAGGTGAAACACACTGGGGGTATAGATGCAAACACATTAATATCTGCTGACAGGGTAATAATGATTTCATTCACTGAATAAGACCTGATCACTGACTTCTCAGTCACACAGTTTGTCAGAGAACCACATCAAAAATGCACCAATAACACAAGGGGACTGACCGGTTTTTGAACCTCAGGGCTGCTTTTCTTTTTTGGCAACTCAGCATCGCCTACATTTTTTTAATCGTTGTAGTGCATTTCCTCAGCAACATTTTAACCCAGAGGTTACCATTTATTTAAACTCTAAATCACCCAAAAAAACAAAAAACAAAAAACAGCACCAACATATTATGGAAATAGTTACAGATCCAGTCAAAAATTTGGACACACTCCAAACTTTTGACTGGTAATGTAACTATTTCCATATGCAGCTGACACAGATCTTAGAGAACCACACCTTTGTTAATGTGATTTGTGGTGCTTTTTATATGCTGTAAACCAATATAACAGTAAAAAAAAAACAATGATGTTACTGATGAACACTTTAACCTCGGACAGCCTTAAAACAGGTGAATATGTGAATCATATGTGAAGAAAATAAAGAACCAATTCAACAACTTGCAGGGAGGGTTGAACTTTACAGAACTCACAATGGGGAACAAAGTTTATCGCAATCAAGCAAAACATTATTAGCTATATGATATCGGTAACGGTTCACAGTAACTACTGTTAACAACTTTACCACTTGCCAAATCTTAAAATTTCCTCTTACATCAACACTTCCCCTTCACTGTCTGGTGAGAAACTTGATGTCAGGTAAAAGGCCAGTGGGTCATAGATTACTACACAAATTATTCATTTCAAAGTTAAAATGTTCTAATAAAGTCATCAAAAGCAGATTTTTCAGACTGCCTGGCTCCAGCAGATTTTCTTCCATCTGACTGTTTCAGAGCTCTGCATGGCCCGGTTTCATCAGTTGCACACAGGCTCTGTACTCGACCTGAAGACTCAACATCAGGAAGTGAATTTGGGAAGTAATTCCTGACAGTGAGTCACAGACCGCCACGAGTAATGAACCACATGAGAAAGGGCAAATATAGACACATGATATTAGCCATTTTATTATCGCTATCACTATCACTATTTTTTTTCCCTCTCTCTCCCCTTTACTCCAATTGTATTTTGTTTTGTTGTTGTGAAGCACTTTGTGATTTATGTCTTGAGAGGTGCTATATAAATAAAATTTTACTTACTTACTTAAACATTAGAATTTTGTATCTTGTATATTTGACACTTTAGGAATCACTGGATATGAACTTGTTCTGTTATTTAGGCACGAGGCTGTATTGGAGATATAAATCATTTGGATGTAAATTTCCATTTTCTGCTTTTTAAACACTCAAAGGATGGCAGAACTCCTGTGATAACAGTAAAGGAATAAGAGGATATGGTGGGAAAGGGTGGTGTGTGTGTCCTATGGTGGGCCGGCAGTCTCTGTTGACATACTGCATTTACCATTGAGCCCAACAAACAATTTGGACAAGTTACAACATCAAATCTGAGACATCCAGCATGTGTTCATTCTTTGAAAGAACATCATTCTACCACAGAAACACCCCCATCCTTTTATCGCTTCCTAAGTCACCGCCTTCCCTTTATCTCCAAGACCCCCAAAAAGCTCCTTTTCCTGCTTCTACTAATTGCAAGATGGGCAAACATTTCACATTTTAAAACACTCAGCTCACCTTTAAAAAGACACGACCTGTCATACTATGACCGCCTGCTTTACCACTCTGACATTAACCCTGACACTCGACATGTGACAAGATAAAACACAAAGCTGAGACTATAGAGGTGAAAAAAAACACACATAGAATTGAAACACAACATACTTTCTTTGCCTCTTGTTAGAAGACGCGTGGAAGAGGTGCTCCCTGTGTGCTCGGTTCATTTTGCGCGAATTTTGGGTTTGGGAAAGTTGCATCACCTTGCTTTGCCGCCGCCTCCTCCTCCATTCACCGCCTTTCCGCCAGCTCCTCCTTTTTTTTTCTTTACTCCGAAATAGGCGAGAAGAGCAGCTGCATGGGCACTCTCTCACAACCTGGCCGCTGTTTGTTCATTGCAGTGCGTGGCCAGCTTCTTTAAAGAATATATATATATATATATATATATATGCATACTTGGGTGCCATGGAAACATTGTTGCTTACTATGGGAGTATTTAAGCTGCTGTGATGTGATGCAGGTGCCTGTAACTCCCTCCGCCTCCACATAATGTGTAATTTAGTAAAGCTACACGTGTTCAGCTGGACGCTTTTTCTTTTGTTAAACCGCTGCAGCTGCTCTCGTAGTGTGGTTTGTGGTTTGGGCTCAACGTGAGTTTTTTTCTGGCATTTTGTAAGCAGGTTGTGATTCGCATCCGATGTGGGTCCGTGTATTTTGATGTGAACGCGAATTCAGCCCAATACAGGCAGAGGTAATGAGTCAATGCGATGCCCCAGACAGGTGTGGTAGCCCAGGCTGCGAGTGCAGTAAGACACTACTGATAGACGGAGGCTTCTGGGCGTCCACAGAAAACATGATGGGTGTGTGGAGGATGATAAGATGCAGCCGAGGAATGCATGATAACGCTCCGGAGGGTTTTTTTTTTATGGCATGCAGATGTGGGCTTTACCTTGCTTCTGGAGCGATCAGATTGGAAGCTTGTTTGGTTTGACGCGGAGGAGAAAACAGGCATGCCGGCGCTGTGCTGGTCAGAGGTGGAGTGAGGAGGGAGGTGAGGGGTTTCTACACTTGGGGTGGTAGACAGCATTTTGGTAAAGGTATTCATTTTGAACGGCTAATAATAATCTATAATGCCTTAACAAATAAAAGTATGAAAACAAATGAATCCACAAATGTGGATTAACATTGGACACAAACCCATTAAAAATACTCATAGAAATACACAATAATTATGAAATTATACCTATATTGCACATCAGCAATGACTGTTAGTACTGTTTGTACTGACAAATCATAATGCAAATTGCTCTTTTTAACATTTTTTTTATAGAAGGCAAAGTCTTACTATATCAAGAACAAGTCAAATACTGTGCAAAAGTGTTTTTCTTTATTAAATTGCTGCACTTATTCCCCACATTCCTAGCAAAATATAAAGTAATGATAGGTAATTCAAGACTTTTGCACAGTAATGTATGTGAAATTATTGATTATCTGAATTCATAAAATGTGATCTGATACATTTACAGATTTGGCCTCTATTGTTCGGTTTTCCGGGCATGGATAACCTATAACCCTTTTCCAATGGAGGTCTTTGTTTTTCTTGGGCTTAATCCATGTCCTGGAAGCTTTTGGAGCTGGTTTGTGTCAATCAGCTCCAAAGATCCATTTAAGCCTTCTTCGGGAGCTGTTCTGCTGGCCTTCACTGAACATTCAGGATTGTGATTTGAGTCTTTATTACCTGCAGGTGTCTACCGTGAATCTCAAACTGTGTTTAAGCATAGTTTTCTTAGAGTCTTTTCCAAACATAATCTTGTTTTATTGAACAGACTTGGGGCTTGCTAACACCACTTCAATTAGCCTTTTCTAATTCTTTAGCCTCGAGGTTTAAATATTTTAAAATCTATACTATGAAAATGACTTTGGACTTTGTGTCCTGGAACACACGGCAAGGTTTCTCATGACATATTTTAATCATCTATTAGAAAATGTGTTTTGTCTGTCGATTTGAAAAGCAAAAACATGAATCTAAAAGGAAGGAGCCTGTAGAGGCATGGATGAAGTCTCTCACACCAGAGAGAGAGTTTTTGTGCCTTTTTTTTTTTTATTGTACTTTCCGGCAACAGTAAGAGAGCATAGTTCTTTAAGATGAGCTTCCTTAAAAAGAAGTTTCTGTTCCATTTGCTGTTTGTTCCCCAATTTGCTTTAGCCTCATGTGCACAATACTAAGCTGTAAAGAAACAGTTTCTTCAAAGACTTTCAGTTATTACATAACTGAAAGTCAGACATTTGTCATAATCCAAGAATGTAAAGAAGTCACTTCATTTTCAGTGAAATTTATGAAAAGCTGGTATTTTTTTTGTTTTGTTTTGGGGGGCTTTTTGGTGGAAGATGACTGTTGTGTTCCAGTAAGGTTTTTATATTTGGAGACGGAGGGAATGATAACAATAAGTGTCAGTGTGAAAAGGTAATGGTAAAACTAGGCTGATTTTCAGCTAGTTGTAACTGAGGCATTTGAAAGTTATTCTTACTGAATGGAGCAGAAGGCGAAGTCATTGGCGCCCTTTCTTTGACCCAAAAGGATAGCATCTGAGTGTTTAAGGAGTGGCATGTCTGAAAGGAAACCCTGTCAAAAAGTCTGTTTTCAGAAGACTTTAAACACCTTTTTCACTGTTTACATCATTGTAGTCAAAGTTACAGTAACTAACGGTTAAAGAGTTAAAGTAGTTGAAAATTAGAATTCATTATCATTATCAGCCATTTCCTGCCCAGGCACACTGCACATGAGCAGTGACTTCTGACCTAGTGACAGTTGACAGGACCCAGAATCCCTTGGGTTAGGTAAACAAAGCCACAGAGGCATACATAGCTTCACCTCCTTGACAACACTCACACAGAATGCTAATATTCCACTAAAGTGAACTAGCACGAGGATCATGTTACAGAGTGGCTCAGTACACAATATTACTGACTTATGATCCTAAAAGCAAATGCTCATCACAATTGAGCTTTAAATTTTGTGAGATTGACTATAAATGCATGATTGTTGATCCCAAAACAGGAGGACTTTCAACACTGCGAACGCTCTCTTTTGAGAATATTTTTTTTTACTACACTTATAAGGTCCAAAGACATCGAGCAAACTTGCAAGATGTATATCAGCAAATAAAATGGTCATGTCCTTTCTGCTGCAAGTTTTGGGACTCTGATTATAGTTAAATGGTAAATGGACTAGTTCTTATAATGGCGCTTTTCTACTCTGAAGGAGCACTCAAAGCGCTTATACAACACGTTTACATTTACCCAGTCACAAGCACTTCCATAAGTATTTACATACTTATGCTTTTTATTATCTAACGCTTGCGTCGGAGAGCAACTTGGGGTTCAGTATCTTGCCCAAGGATACTTTGGCATGTGGCCCAGAGCAGCCAGGAATCAAACCACCAACCTTCCGATCGGTAGGTGACCTGCTCTACCTCCTGAGCTATAGCCACCCCAAATTCATCCATTCATTAATTTTCCCCCTCTTATCCAGTATCCGTGGTGACAGCAGGCTAAACAACAAACACACATCTTTCTCACAAGGAATATTTTCATCTTTTTCTGTGGCTTCCCAACAGGTTCACCAATCAGTCTCTTGAACCTTCTCTAGATCAAAATTTGGTTACCCAAAGCTCACGAAAGGACATACTGAAGTTTTAGGGTTCAATTGTATTCATATTTGTGTAAAATAGAATTCATGTCATCTTCTGTTCTCTCGTGTTAAGACTGTAAGACAAAGGAACGTTTTATAGCCCATTTGTTACATCCGAACCCAGTATGACAGCTGCATTTTGTTACTGCACGTCGTGCCGAGGTATGCCACATTTTCAGCTAATAGCTCTTTGAGAATCACCTTGTTGTTGCTAAAAAATACTATTGTATGCCATTCAAACTGTGTTATCTTCAGAAAAATAAGGCAACTAATCTGTTTTAAGAATGTTTCTATGTTTAAGGGTGTACTGACTTTATTGCAGAGCCAAGAACATAGAAAAACAAATGTGTGGATGAAATATTAGGACTTCACTGTATTAATGTTTTAATTTGACGTACATTAAAGCAAAGCATCACATGGAGTCTTTTGTGACTTCAGCTAATACAGTGAACTCCCGAAGCAATGACAAACTACTTTGTTATTTTCAACTCTGTGTATGTTATTATAACAAAAAAAGAAAATCAACAAGAGAACTGTAGAATTTAAAATGCATGAACATCAATAATACGCATTATGAGTTTAAGCAGGTTTATACAACCAACAAACCTGATTTTTAGTACTGAAGCTTGTGGTGGTCGGCTACCTGTAATCTACAACCAAGAAGGACACCTGGTGGGGAACGTCAGGAATTACAAAGAGCTTCACAATACAACAGAAGCGCTAGATTTTCTACATAAACCTGATCTGATGCCACTTCATCACTTAAAGAAGATGGATGCAGGGTGTACGACTACAGTCAAAATCAGCCTTCGAGAGAAGTCAACCTTCCATATAAACAACTGGTGACACCAGGCTGGTGTGCAGTTGACGAGCTGCATGTTTTGGCTTTTTGTGTGCTTGCACATAAGCGCATCTTCCCAGCATCCTGCATTAGTTGAACTCCCATATTTCTTCTCTCTGCATAGTCAAAACATTTGTCTTCTTGGTAGCATGGGAAAAGCTGAAGAACCATCAACACAAAAAACATGAAGAGGAGTAGCTCATGTTATGGTTGTTTGACACTGCCCCCAATTGGCAGTAGACTGCAACAACACGAGTGCAATGCCCAGACCTTTATAGTGGGGTTACTTTCAGTATTCGCCCACATCGTCAGTCAGGAAAAGAAATCTATGGTCATTTTTTCCCCCCACAAGAAGCCAGACATCTGCTTCCTGCATACAATTTGGGTCAGTGTATGTGACTGGGCAGAGAGATGTGCAGAGATAAACCTTAAAACTGAACTACAGTCTGGATTGAAATCACTTTCAGTGTGTTTTTTTTTTTTATGTTTTTTTATTATTAGATATTAGTGACGTGGATTTCTGATAATTCTTTTCATGAATTTGTGAGCTGATGGAACAGCTCCAACAGTTTCATTATGCACCCTGCTCTCATTACCACGGTAACATCCAGGTGAACACAGGTGATGCCTTTTAAAGGAAAAAAATTAAAAAAAGAAGAAATCAGAAGCTTCTGTTAGTATATAAAAATCAACATTAGAGGGCAAGCTTCATTTACATTAGACTTAACACAGAATAAACAACAGTTTAATTCAACAAACAACACAAAAATTTAGGAATTTCAGCCCAGTCCTCTGTACAGAAGGGCTTTAACTCTGGGATGCCGGTGGGGTTTTTCACATGAACAGTTCACATCAGTTTATACAGGACATTCAGTCAGATTAAGGTCAGGACTTTGCTGTGCCAGTGTTTTTCCCTAAATAACCAATCAGAATCATGATCTGAATGCACTGTTGTGCCAAAATGTGACCTTTAACATTTAACCATTCTTTGGTGGAACAACTTGTGGCCTGAGGGTCTTTGGCAAACCTTCTCTTAAGGCTGACTTCACAGACATGTCCTGACACATCCATCTAAAAGCAGTCCAATAAATAAGTAATACGGTGAATAATAAGTAAGCTGATGAGCGATGTGGTGTGTGGCCGTAGGTGTAAATAGACTGCAAAGTTCAACTCCACTGTCTTTCAGAGACGAGGATGTGCACATCCTGGACAGGCAGGAACAGGTTTGAGCAGGAAAACTGAACGACCATCTCTGATCTGAGGAGGGGGCCTAAGGGTACATCTTTCACCATCTTACAATGCTGTGAATGCAGCCACTCCCCCACTGTCTGTGAGTGGTACTCATGGTCACTGATCAGTGGTCATGACAATTTGCATATTAATGATCATGTAACTGACCAAGTGGCTCATCGTTAGGCAGTGATGAAGAAAGAAAGAGCTTTATTTGTAACATACATTTACATGCAGGGAAATTCAGTGGTGCTAGTTTAGGTTATTATGCAAATGTGCTATTTATAAGTTTGGGGAAACCTGCAGCCAGCTGACACTGAGGAAGTCACTTTTATGAGTGACAAAATGTTTCTGCCACTGAAAACGCTGCAGCCAGATGAACAGAGTCAACTTTCTGGGATTAACAGACTGTGGGTTCATCAAGTTAAAGAACCTTTAGCGCCACAAATTAAAAGATTTAAGTGAGTGGATGTATAGTTTTGACCCTGTGTGGATTAGAGTCGGAAATTAACCCAAACTTGTGCACCCAATGTTTTTTTAAAGTCAATAAAGATTTATGCTGTACGATCATTGATGACGATGATCAGAGTCGCTCACATGAAATTAGGTCAGTTTGAAACAGAAGTTGATGTTGGCTCTCTGTGCAAGTTTGTGGTCAGTGATAAAATACAGAGCGCACAGTGGAAGTGGTCAGAACAGCACTTCTCTATATGTTAGAAATGAAATGATTTAAAGGTAAGGTTTCAGATTTTAATGGGCTAATTTCCTTACCGTTTGACTGCCTCCAGTGTACCACCCATACCCACCTTTAGACACCCCCCTGCATTACGCAGGTAACAATATGACAGGGAGAAGATGACTACTGCCTGCAAAAATTTAAAGATCATTTCAAACTGAGCTAGCAGTTTATCTGGTACAGGCAGCATTTATTTAAACTTCAGTGTCTTTACTGTAGCTTTATGACTGTGCTTAAAAAAAAAAGGTTGATGTGAACTCTCTTTTTCACATTTAACACTGCTTCTGGCTTTTTACTCATGAGCATTTGACAGTGAGTGCAGCTGTGCTGTCTTGTTGCTGCCTATCAGAGAGGAGAGGCTGCAGCTCCATGTTAAAACTGCGACAGTATCGCCCATGTGCTGGTGTGAAGGGCTGAATCTTTTTAAGGTTTAGTGGTTGTCCTAGTGGTTGCATTTGTGTTTATGAAACTGTAATGCTAAAATGACAGAATGGCAGACTGGAGGTAGCAAAGAGCTTTATGTAAGAACAAAGATCCCTTTCACTAAGATGGGATACCCTAAGAATCATGTAATCAGTGTGTTTCTATTTTGAAACTGAATTTTAAGGTTACCCGAGCAGCTATAGCTACGTGTAGCAAGTCGTACCTAATTGCGGGGACCTCCTCGTCCCTTAAAAATGTTTGTGACCACCTACAGATTTGAACCATCCTGCCTGTTTGCTGTGATGTTTATTATTGCACCTCTGACTGTGCAGTGATTTTTGTGTAACTGATTGATTGATTTATTAACTGACTAATTGATTTATTGACTGACTGTTTGGTTGGTTGACTAATTATGTGTTCACTCACAGTTTGGTGCCTGGGCTAGGATTGATTGATCAATCTGTGTTTACCAATTGTTATATACTCTTCTTCTGCATATTTTCATATTAGCCTTCATGCTGCAACCTACAACCCTGGAGTCAATTTATCTGGCAGCTGAAATGGAGCTTTTTAGAAATCTAGAACAAGCTCGTTCTGTCCCTGAGAACTTGAGTGGGAGGTTTATTAGGAGTAGTGGAATGATTGTTACATTAATGCATGCATGCAGTCAGCAGGCATTACAAACGAACCCGCCTCTGGTCTTGCTAGACAGTGCAGCTGATCAATCAGCAATCCCAAAGCAATTATGGATGACTCTCAGAAAGGGTGACTGTGATTTATATGACTTGAGGGGTGACTGTAGCCCAGGAGGAAGAGCAGGTGTTGTGTAAAGTGCTTTAAAGTGCAAATGGTGGGAAGACGAGTATAGCAGGAGTGTGGGAGTTTGTATTGGTGGCAGAGTTTGTGGTTCCTGATATCCCCTTCCAGTTAATGTTCCCTGAAGGTCCTGCTAAGTTATCAAATCTGACACAGCACTGCTACAATGAAGGGAAGCCATACTTCCCAGTATCATCACAAGTTCCTTCACTGGAAGGTATGCTGGAGCCCTCAATATCCTGTCTGATCACTGTAATGTCCTGGTTTTACCTGAGCACTCGGTGATTGGTTTTCCTTGACCAGTGAACTGAGTTATGCACTGTATATTTCCAAATTTTCAGGCATATTGTCCTTGACCTCACTTGATGCTTCAATTGATGCAGCTTACCTCATTCCATGCGTAAATGAAGCCTACAACTTTACATTTTCTTAGGAATTTTCAGGTAAATCCTCCAAACAAAGCCAACAAAAGCCAGATTATTGCAGCAGTGATAGACAGCAACAATAGATCCTCAGTTCAGGCAATCCTAAACTAATGCATACATATACATACTTCCTCATTCTCCTTAAAGCTGTAAAGCAAGGGGGGCTTCTGAGGAGGATTAACACATACGTACCTGTACAGTACAATACAGGTTTCTCTACATGTTTCAGGGTTTAAGATGGAAGTAGGACCCGAATTCTAAGATGATTTCCCAAGGTCTCTTGTTAACAGCATGGTCATGGTCACACTTGTAACCTGCATGACTTTAGTTACTTCTTACCGTACGACTTTCTCTCATCTGTGATCACTAAAAAAATTTGTGCAGCATTTGCACCTTGTGTTCTGCATTTGTGTGTGTGCTCGTTTTTTTTTTTTTTGTTTTTTTTTAATTAATTTTAAATA
>VUQJ01027684.1:0-21299 GCA_015108635.1 Andinoacara biseriatus | reverse complement strand
AATAAAGATCAACTTCTGTTAAAATGTATTTTATTCTTTTCATTTAATAATATAATATTAAAATATATATATATACACACAAATATAACAATAACAATTTTAAAACAAAGGAAAAAAATTACAAAAGTTCAATGACAACTGGTTCCCTCCTGCAGCATCAGTTTCAGCCCCGTGTCTGTTTTATTGCTCGACAACTTTTAATGTAACTATCACAGCACCATGGTTAGTGGCTTCAACTGGAGGAGACACATGGAATTACATTTATAAGTATAAAATACACTGCTCTGAAAAATTATAGGAACACTTTCAGATCTCAATGGGAAAAAAATTATGAAGTTTTTGATTGTTTGGTCAGAGAAATTCACACCAGTGGCCTGCTGGAGGTCATTTTGTAGCTCTCAGAAAAGATGAGGAGGAAATAAAGTATCAGTGGCCTCCACCTGTAAAACCATTACTGTTTTGGGGGTTGTCTCGTTGTCCCTCTGGTACACCTGTTGTTAATTTCATTAAACTGATTAGTTGTGATTAAAATGCAAGAGGGATTGAAGGTATTGGCTCTACTTCAAATTTACCATTTCTGTACGTTTAAAGTACCTAAAAGGAATTTTTAGGTAGTCGCCCAGATTCCCATACCAGGAAGCTCTTCAGAGACGAGTTGAAGAGGCAGTTGTCAACACAAGATGATTCTTTTGATTTCTAATGCTCTAAAATATGAATAGATGCATAAAATCAGAGGCTGAAGTGAGTTGGAACTGTTGAGTTTTATTAGCACTGAGTAATAGAAACAAAAATTACAGTAAAGACAGAAAATATTTAGTCCATTAACAGAAGACATAAAACAAAGTGGAATAAGGAGATCAGCAATGAGAGCAGGAGATTCACAAATTCTCTGTGTCCATGTCACTTTTGGCCAAGTTGGGAGAGCTGTAGAGAGGAGAAAAGAAGAGGACAACAGGTCGTGAGAATAGACAAAATAAACTTTTGCTAATTTGTAGGATTTTCCCTTCACTGGTACTGTGCAGAGCCGGCAGAGGACAGGACGTGTGGTTCCTCACCTGTTTGATGAACTGAGCAGCATTGAAGAGCTCGCTGCAGCCATAAACAACCTTCTTTGCCTGTTTAGACTGAAAATGTAGAAAAACAGAATTATGTTTTCTATAGCTCCAATAAGCACTGACCCTATTATTACAGGGAGAAAGTAACTAACACAGTCAAGCATATATCTAAGGTACTTGTACGTGTTTTTCCACTCTGCTACATTTCAGGGAAAAATATTGTACATTTTAATGTTCTGCATTTATCCAGTGCCCTTGGTGTTAGCTAGTGGCACAGTTGTTAGCAACGTTGCCTCAGAAGAAGGGTGGTGTTTGCATATTCTCCCTGTACTTTTGTAGGTCTTCTGTGGAAGCTATGGTCTCTCTCACCATGGAAACACATGCTAGGTTAAAGCTGCGCATGTAAGTCAGAACACTCTTGCAAATGAGATTCTTAATTTCAAGACTATCACTTCCTGGTAAAATAAAGGTTTAATAATAGTTATTAAGTAATATTCTGCAAATAGCCAAAATGATATAAAGAGTTGTGTCATTTTGTTATAAGCTGGACCCAAGAAAATTAAGATATGAGTATCCCAGTTATGATTGGAATACATTTGCCTGATTAAACTTTTATTTTTATATTGTGGTATTAGTATTAGACCTAAATACTTCCTTTAGTGTCATTAAACTTTAAGATTTTTATGTTAAAATTAAACATAAACACATAAAATTATATTTGTACTCATCTCAAGAGACAGCAGGTTAAAAAATGTAAAAGAAAATTAAACTGGTTTAAATTCTGTGTTTACACAAGAAATAAACACCAGCAACAGTGTTATTATTAAACTTTGGCTCGCTTCCACAGTGTGTTTTTTGTCCTGTCCCCCTTCCCCTATCCCCCAACCCCAAATCGCAGCAGATGACTTCTCCTCCCTGAGCCTGATTCTGCTCGAGGTTTCTTCCTGTTAAAAGGGAGTTTTTACTTTCCTTTGCTGCCAAGTTCTTGCTCATAAGGGGTCGTTTTGACTGTTGGGTTTTCTCTGCATTATTGAAGGGTCTTTACCTTACAATAAGTGCTTTGAGGTGACTGTTGTGATTTGGCGCTATAAATAAAACTGAACTGGACAGAACAGTAACAGTACTACAGTACCTTGGAGTAGTCCACCAGATTCTGGTATTCGATGTAGTTTCCTCCTCCCACTACGAACACGATGGCCTGAAACAGCAGGAAGTAAAAAGTCAAGCTTATATCAGATGATTATATTCTGTTTTCTATTTTTTTCGATGGATGGAAAGGCTGTAAATGATAGCAAACTAGGTTTAGCTGCTGAAGTGACTGTACAGAAAGAATCTCAAGTGCAAACACTGAAAAAGGCAAACGTTTTATGTTTGAAAGGGACAGACAGAAATCAAGCTTTATTCTTACACTATTATTTTTTCCTTCACTGTTGTACTGATGTATGTATTCCATTTCCATGTCAAGACCTTCGTTTTGTCAGGGGATAGAGTACATCATATCACTGTATTTCATTTATATTTTGCACATGCTTTGTGTCTTCTTTCTGATTCTAGTTATTACTTACTTGGATTGGCTGCTGTGTCATCAAATTTGTCCCATCATTTACATTAATATCTTGCATTTAATCGTATTAATTATTTATCAGTCTTTAACTTTAATATTCAGTTGAAGGAATAATTGAATCGTGATCTGTTTCTAATTGTTATTCGAGTAGTTTTATGAACTATAGTGAACTCGCCCTTGGAATATTTTCTGGTTTCTTGCTCACACAACACTTGTTTGACATGTCTGCTGTGATTGTGTGGTGTGGGGATTAATCAAGTCCAAATGAAATTTAATCTCATAAAAACATTGCATATTTTAAACTCCAACGTCCATCAGAGCTCAGAAACAGTTAACTGTGCTTTGTGAAGAATTTCTGATGTGCGGCATCAGAAATTCCAGTCTGTCTTGTATTTCCTTTCAACTTGTGTTTATCCTGGAAATAACTTGAACTTGAATCTCATCAGTCAAACTTTGGTCCAGATACACAAACTCACCTCCTGAAACGGGTTCTTGTTCCTAGGAATAGAGCTGAAAAAGAAGAAAAGTATGATGAGATAACCCTGAGTGCATTCTACTGACCAAGAAGCTTGAGCTCTGCCATGCTGTTCAGTGATTTTTTTTTCGCCGTACCTCTCACTGCCTCGCAGCATCTTTGGGTCAAAGTATCGATAATCATCTGTTTCCTTCAAGATCAGACAGAGAGGAAAAATTAGACATACATTGAAGCACATGCAACTTTAATGTAGATGATCAGCCATAAAAATATAATTACTGCAAGCTAAAATGAATGCAATATTTTGCAGGGAATCCTTAACTAATGTAATGTTACGTTGACATGTAGCACCCACCTAAACCTGGGCTTTGTTTGGTTTATCTGATGTTATTAGATGGAAAAGGTTTAAAAACAAAAAACTGGTGTCGAAATGGCAAGAATGGCAAAAACAGACAAATTTCACAGGCTGCCCTGGTTGTGGCAGTCTCTCTGTTCCAAGGACTAAACACAGACAGAATGACAGCTGGGTACGGGTTTTGCTCAGAGCAGCATTTTTATTGGAGGAGGATCATTCTTTGTCAATCACGTAAAAGCACAAGCAGAGCATGAAAAAACAAAGACCTCCAGAGGAGTCAGATTTATCCTTTTCTCGGGTTCATATTCTCTCATACAAATGGCATAAAGTTCTGTAAGATGATTCCCCCAACCTTCATCCTAAGTGAATTACGAGAAATGTCAGTGTATATGCGGACACCCAGAAACAGCAGAACCTATTTATTAGCTCAAACTTAAAAACTCTACAAGTCCAGATAACACCAGTAGTTTTCCAGATCAAAATTCACACGTGTCTCCCAACTGATGATCTTGGAATCCTGCATAATGCCGAAAAAAATAAAGTGGAGTGTGACTTTTAAAAGTTGATGGAGTCTTTAAAAGCTTTTAAACACACACGCACACAAAATTTGGGGCTTTTAATGGGCCTTCTTTGAACTGTTCATTTTCCACGGTTGAATGATTATATTGCACACAATTTTAATAACTTTAAAAGAACAAGAATTGGGTAAATTTATTTTAGGCATTCTCTAAATGCCTAAAAGCATCAAATTATACATGCAGGCTCAAATATATACATACACATCTACTAATATTTGGTTAAATGTCCATTAGCAAGTTGCACCTTGACCAGATGTTTTTAGTAGCCATCAACAAGCTTCTGGCATAATAATTCTATCTGGATATTTGCTTCTTCTTCACAGAACTGGTAGTTTAAATAAACTGCGCCAACTCTGCTTTTAAACACAGTCCACTAATTTACATAAAGGGTTAAAGTTGTTGCTTTAGAAAGGACATTCCAGAAGCTTATTGTTAGACCCCTTTATCCAAAACCAATTTTGATGTGTGTTTGGGATCATTGTTTTGTTGGAACACCCCACTGTGTCCAAGTTTCAACCATCTAGCTGTTGATTTGAGGTGAAGAATTTAGAGGTAGTCGTCATTCATTGTTCCACTGACTTTGTGCAATGTACCAGTACCACAGGCAGCAAAACAAACTCAGACAATAACACTAGCGCCACCATGCTTGACAGCTGGTACTGCGTTCTTAGATTTGAAAGAACGCAGTACCAGCTGTCAATCAGCTGCCTTTCTCCAGAAGGTATTTGGCTTGTCCATGAGGACAGCTGCTAATTTCAGTCAAACATACTGATTTTGGAGCAGTGGCCTCTTTCTTGGGTGGCATCCACCCGTTTCTGGGTTGTTCCTGAACATCTTAACTAAATTCCTCTCATTGGAGGGTGACAGTTGGGGTCTTCTTCCAGCCCTTGGAAAAGTGGTTACACATCCAAAAAACTTGAACTGATGATTTTGGCATTTGCAATTATCTAGAAATGGTTTCAAAAAAAACTTTCCCAACTAATCTACTATTTTCCTTCCTTGGACTTTGGACTCCCATTGTTCTGCATATTGAGCACTTCAATGAGTGCTGTCAAACAACTCATTTTTATGCTGGCAAAGAGAAACTACCAGTTGTAGTAAATTATGATCATTACCAAGAAGTTAATAGAGCTTAGCCTTGTCAAGTTAAGAAACACTGTAGAATCAGTGAATTTAAAGATTTTAGTGAATGTCAGTATATATTTGAGTGCGTGTATAATTTTAACCTTTTGTAGATTTGAGAAAAGACAAAATAAATTCAAACTTGTGCACCTAATTCTTGTTTCTTAAAGGCATCGAAAATGCTAGAATAATTATACCCCCCCCCCCATTTTTTTTTAATAAAATATATGTTCATGTATGTAAGTATGTATATATGCATACATGCATATATACATACTTACATGTATGTACATATAAGCATACACTGTTATTTATGCCTGTAAATGACTGACTATATAGGACATAAAATTCATTCATTCTTATTGTTTCTTACCGTATTATCGTAGGATTTTTACAATATAAAGTGACTTGTGGCAACTGTTGTTATTTGGTAAAATATATAATTAAAATCAACTGAACTGAATTACAACATATTACATTCTGAAACCATTACAGCAACATGATTTTATGTGGCTTTATCTGTCTAATAGAAGTCATGTGGTATCTAACTACACTGAAAACCAGCCTATTTGAGGGTTAATGTTAATGTTTCACATGAACTGAACTTGTACAAACTCCACCAGCATTTTGCTGTGCCTTAACCCAAATATAACCTCAAAATACAACATTCATACACAGAGGACAATCTGATAGAGGGGTAATGTGCTCCGTTTCTTTTATCTTCATCCCAGACTTGTATCCCTGCTCCATCCCCCCTTTCTGATTCATAACAACAGGACCTTTGTTGGTTGTCTGTAACTCCAGACGCTGAGAAACCTGCAGGGCGTGGGTGTGTTCACTTGTATGTCTGTCATTGTAAGGACCGGTTTGAGCTTTGAGGAGTGACACTTGGGATCTTCAAAGGGAATTTTTGACAGTTTAGGGTTTGTTTTTGGGTTCATGCTAGATTCGAGTTTAGTTTAGTGTGTGTATTTGTGTACATTGTCAAAATTACGACATGAGCTGAGAGTCAAAACAAAAACTCCACTTTCAGTTTAATGTGATAAAATGTGTCTGTTGGTTCATGTGGGTTCACATGTGAATAATAGAATCTGTACTTTCCCTTCTCATGCACACAGCCCACAGCAGTTAATATGAAACTAATGTAATGTCCCACAGTGCAGTGGTTTGTGTGTTGGAGCTGTAAATCACAGCTGAAGTGACACAAAAACCTGCTTTTTTCTGAGTTTCCTCTCAAAACCAATTAAAATGTGATGCTGAGGTCTGATATTCAGGTCTTACAGGTGACCCTTTAATGCTCATTAACGGCTCCATATTTTCATTGTAAGATTTTGCCAAGTTCTAATGATTCACAGTCCTGAAACAAATACTCTCTAAAGCCCAGAATGTGGATATAAGCTGCTTTTAAAAATTATTCACTCATCTGCATCCACGCGCATATGAGCTTGAATGACATCCCATGCTTAATCCATGGGACTTAATATGATGTCGGCCCACCCTTTGCAGCTGTAACAGTTTCTTCTGGGAAGGCTTTCCACAAAGTTTAGGAGTATTTATGGGAATTTTTGACCATTCTTCCAGAAGCACATTTCTAAGGTCAGACACATGTTGGACGAGGAGGCCCGAATCACAGTCTCCGCTCTTATTCACCCCAAAGGTGTTCTATCAGGTTGAGGTCAAGACTCTGTGCAGGCCATGTAATCCCCTTCCATGAAGCTCTACACACTGTTCTTGAGCTCATCTGAAGGCCACATGAAGTTGACTCTGCAGAACGCTGGTGACCTCTGCGCCTCTCCATTCAGTGACTTTACACAGTATCCTTTGAATTAATGAGACTCTTGTGTCTCTGTGGGTCAGGACAACTTTTCAAACAATTTAAAACAAAACAATTTAAAATGACTCATGTAAAAATCTGTTTTTTTGGGAAAACTGCAGGGAACTTGCAATCGAGACAGCAGAGGTGGATGGCACAAAATGAACATGACCCGCAGAGAACAAAAAGACACATTTATGGGAAATAAACCAGATTCACCCCTTAGTACTTGTATTACATTTTTTTTTTTACAAAAGTGCTTGGGTTTGTACCCCATGAAACACAAAATAATATAAGACCCTTTTTTGCATCAATTCATATTTTTTTCAGATCAAGAAAAATAAAAACTTACAGGATGAGACTTCATCTCCATCAGGTTGTCCAGGATACGGGTGACTGGGAGGTTCTGCAAACAAAAAATAAACAGCTTTTGAACACATAATATGACAAACAATAATTAACTTGTAAAGATTAAAAATAATTTAAATAATTTAATGATCTGACTTTTCACAGGAATCAGGAGTTTGTGTTAAGTTGGATTTTTTTTTCTTCTTAGATATTTGACAAGTAGCTATTTTGGAAAACTGGAGATGTAAGTAGGAAGAAAAAAAAACATCAAATATCTTCCGCAATAGAGCATCAGAAGCTGCATCCAAACCGACTGAATGTTTGTAATGTTCTGGCAGCAAAAGCGGACCATCATGGTCTTCAGCTGGTCCAACTTCAGTATGAAGAAAACAGACACCACCTCCCTGTGTGCATATGTGTGTATGTGCGTGTCATGATTATAAATTACTTTCATGTTGATGCCAGTTTTACTTTGAAACACCCTGTCATCATGGTTGTCATTAATATTCCTGTTGTCTAGGAATGAAAACTGTCACATTATGTACACTTGACTTAATACGATGCCAGACGCAAGTGGGTGGAGAGGCTGTTAAATTAAATGTGCAGATGCAGTTCTAAATTATCTCATTTTCAGGTGAAGACGTATGCCAAGGAAGTTTCCCGAGTGCCGCCATCTTGAAGAAGGTTTGTGATGAAAGAAAAGTGAAAGAATGAAAATGAGCTGTTGATTACAGTCTTTTCCCCTCCAACTTTAGTGATTCTATAAACCACATACTGAGCAAATATAAATTACAATAATATAAAAGCATCTCACTCATTCATTTACACTCATATGTATTCATATGTATTCAAAGGCTTTTATTACACCTGCTTCTTCATACAGGCATCCATCAGCCAATTATGTGGCAGCAGTTTACAGTCGTGGCAAAAACAGTATTTTTTTCTCAAATGTTTCTATGGTGTACTGAAGTATAATGACAAGCATTTCATAAGTTTATTCACACTCTTATTTTAATATTTGCAATTCATCTGATCCCTCTTCATAACATTGTGGAGTAAATGCAATTTGACGTCACAGAAACTGAAGCAGCAAAATTTGTGAAAACCAATACTTGTGTCATTCTCAAACTTTTGGCCATGACTGATACAGATCCGGAACGTCAGACGATGTTCATATTAATGAGAACAAATGTGACCCTGTGTAACATGTTTTTGTTTTTTTAAATCAGAAGGAATTATTCTTGTTCTTCCAAATGAATGGCATCTCTGAGGGTTTAAAAGGTGCTCAGAAACTTGTGGAAATTTACACACATGTCACAAACTATAATATGTCTCAGGTCTTGAGCATGAGTCTTGCACAACAGCTCAGCAGATTTCCAGTCAAACCTTCAAAGTTGCCATAATTAAAATAAATGGATTTAGTTCTAACATCATAATAATTATCTGTAGCACTGATGACGCAGATCTGGAATATCTGTGTTGGCAGGCTTTAAACATAGTTTTATCACTTTAATTTGAAGGATCAAAGGCATTTTTGGCCACATCAGACTGGGCACTGTTCGGCTTGTTGAAGACTGTGAGATGCAGTTGACAGATAGGTAGAGGACTTTGTGACTTCAGATAATTTCCTAATTACTTCTCTTGCATTGATATTTGTAGGATTAGTTCATTTATTCAGCTGATTTTCCAGCATTTAAATGACAACACGAAGAGTTTTACTCACATGCTGTTTGAGCACCAGGTTTTTCACACCCTCCATGACAAACTGGGAGCCGGTATTCATCACTCTGGAGAACAGTCTGAGGTGGGGTGGAGGGTGAGGGGGTGGGAGCAGGGTTGGAGAAATAGATGAAGGAAAAGCAGGAAGGGAGGAGGGACAGGATGGAGTAAAGCAAGTAAAGCAAGAGGAGGAGGGCAGGAGGACAGGGTTAGGCTGGTAGTCTTAAGTTTTAAAGTTTCCTTATAGGAGAAAATTAGATTTCTGTCTTTTTTTTAATTATAAAGTCAGTCTACAAAAATACTTAAAGTATCAAAACATTCAATTCATGGAGCAATAACCTAAGCTTATGTTCAGAAACTGTTCCTGTAAACAAACTGTCAGGACTTGTGTTAGACTGTGATGTCACAACTATACAGCCAAGCCCCCAATTAGTCCCACCTCGACCCACGTCCTAACCTTTTTCTCTATTGTAGAAATTGTAGTTGTGCTACTCTAAAATCTATCAGCCATGACCAAAGCAAACCTATAACTCTTGTTTGAAACAAAAAAGAAAAGACTCTTTATGCACTCCTGACAGAGGAACTAAAGACCCATTTAGCAAAATTCTTAGTGTTAGCGCACTACACTACCAGTGAGCCTGGTATTACCGTTAACCTTGCTTGTATTCCTAGATAGAGAATCACTGTCTCGGGGGGCTATGACTATGAATACAAATATACACATACACATATACATATAATGGGAAGGCACTAGCCACTGTTTTATTGCCTCATTTTTCACAAGTGTATTAATGGCAACAGCAGGAAAGGAACAGCTCACTTCTGGAATGGGGCATAAACTGTAGCCATTTATTTGGAGCTGATCTTAAATTTAAACATATGAGACTTGCAATAACGAGATAAAAGGGTAAAATATGTGACCTTTAACAGTGATGCTAGCAGGAGGGCAATTATAGCGGTAATTGTCTCCAGTCACAGATGCTGAGGAGCAATTAGCAGCAGTTTTATATGGTAAGATGTGCTGTTTCCAAACTGTTTCTACAGCTGTGGAAACACTTTTAATAAAATGAGTCCCTGTTTTTAAAATGACATTCAGTAAAATCAGACATAAAGCAGGTCCAGCTGTTTAATTCACTCATTTTAACAGACTGTTTTAATTTTATATAAAATATCTACTTTTTCTATATGTCAATATTCATCATTTAAAAACTTCTGAAATTCTGTTATAAAAAAGTATTCATTAACATTATTAACTTACCCCATGGGTTTGACTCCACTGCTGCCATAATTAGCTGGTGTGGCAGCCATTTTGGTAAAGGCCCTTGAAAGCATGAGAAGAAAACAGAAAAACTTAACATAACCTCCTTTAATTAATTAAATGTAAACTGCTCATCATTATATAAATGAAATCATTGGAAATATGGAGTAAAGTCAACAGGACAATAATTACTATAAAATCAGCTTAAAACAGGGAAAAGCTAAAAATGGGGGGTCAAAATATGTAAATATGAAATAAATAAAACCAAAGAAAATAAAGTAAAATACAACACTTAATGCTGTATTTCATTTTTATGAAGGCATTTTATAGGACAGTTATTTAAGTCACTGATAACTGAATGGATTTAAACAAACTGCCACTGGTCACTCTGGCACTGATGATCATCAGGAGAAAGAAAAAGCTTTCTTGCTTCTTCATTATATATTAATGACATGGTTTGTATATATATTATTAGCTGGCGTCTACTGCTCTCTGCTGATAAACACCACTGATACAGAAAGCACCTTTCCACTTGTGTTGTAATTTAATTTTGATGTGCTATGGAAATTATTTATGAAAAACAAATCAACAATAGAGGCTTAATAATTGTTCTTTTGATGTTTTTGAATAAATAACGAAAGAGTACATGCAAATGTTAAATTTCTCTTGATCTTGTATGACTTGCTAAATTTTCCTTAAAACACATGAAAACGGCATTTAAGTGATGCGTCAGTTAAATGATGCTGCTGGACAACAAACCACAAACTTACTTCCACTTTTTAATGTAGTTTAGGGGTGAAAGGTCACAGCCTGCATCCAACAAAGCTTTCTTATACTGCTCCAAGTCAGACTGAAACACAAAAACAAAATCACGTAGAACAATGTTAACACAAAGATTACCAGGCTGAAAGTAGTGGAAGATAATGAAAAAAATCCACGTTACAAACCTTCCTAAATTTTTAGAGTTGTTTCTTAGAAACACTATCAACATCTGATCTGTTCTTTCACACTGTCTGTGAAATCAAAGCTAAAAAGCAACAGTGAGTATTTCCTAAAGAGGTGCAGAGTCAGTTATCACGTAGGTGTTGACAATGGTCTGCATACGTGTCCTTTCAGAGTGCAAAGTTTTGGGAGGAGAGCATTTAAGGAAATAATACAAATATGATTTACTACAGTTTGCAAAACAAAACTTAGCATGAATTGTGCTGAGTTAAACACTGAAAAAAGCATGTCTTATTTTGTGCCTGACGTGGTTGTGGTACTGTAGTTGCTTTTAGAGTATTCATTTATTTGGAATGGAGGAGGAGATGCTGTCAAAACAAGTGCATAACTGGCACCGGTGGATGGCTCAAAGCTGCGGTTGCGGTGCTAAAACCTGGCTGTGTCCTCCCCCTGAATCCCATATATTTCTGCTCCATGGCGATACTTAGACGGCAAAACTTAAACAAACGAGACAACCAAGTTACGTTTTCCAGTGTTTAGTCACATTTCGACACAAAGATTGGTACACACCTTAGTGTGTCTTCTCTCATTAGTGTGTGCTCAAAGAGCAGTATACGAGCTATTACATACTATACTGAAATGCCCGAAGGGTGCAAGATTACAACACAATGCAGTACTGACTTTCATAAATACCTGCAGCCTCACACAATCTGCAGGAAAGAAGAAAAAAAAAACAAGTGCGACATGTACATTTACAAAGTAACAACAATACGGGAATGAGTTGGGATCTGATGATAAACAATGTTTTGTGTTCTTCTACACAGTGCATGGCCTACCTGTTACACAAAGATTTTGGGTTTATACAGAGGAATAGTTTGTAATAAAGCAACCTGTCTGTGGATGAATCCTAGGCTCCATCTGAGCTCTCACACAGCTGTCTCAACCCAAAGGACCACACACAAACCCCAGCTACCTCTAATATAAGAGTTTGCTTTTATATGAAAAACACACTGATTCTGAATATTGTCACCTTGTTAAATAAAGGCCTTAGTAATTTTTTTTCAGGTTTTTCAAAAAGGAAAAAAAACTGAACCAAACACTGAAAATACGATGATTTAGGCAAATGACTTAGGCCGTTATTTTAACAAGGTGATGTTTCAGCCGGCTCTCAGTCTGTATTAGTACAATACGCTCTCCCTTATAGGGTCTGCTTGTTTTTGACCTGCTCTCGGCAGAATGATGGTCATCAGTGAAAATAACTGTTTCTCGTTTACAAATTAAGTCACCCCTAATAGATCATCCTGACAACTTTAAATTCCGCACATATTTATGATTGTGACATCACACTAATTTTCAAGCACTTCTTGTCTTAAAAAGTATAAAAATATTTGAACAGCAGAAATATCTGAGATACATTTCTTGCAGTTTGCAGATTCTGATCCTACTGTGGCGCAGCTGAATGCTGATTTACACCAGGTGTGTCAAACACTTGCAAGGTTTGACTGATTATGGCAATTCAGCCCACTGGGCTTCTTCTTACAGAGTAAAAATGACAGAGGAGCAGGGCATAATTTTATACCATTGTACGATGTTTGGAACATAGGAGTTATTGCTTGAATTGCTAATTTTAACTCACCTTGGGCTTTGCATCATCAGTAAGCTTCCTACTGACAAAGACAGGAGCTGTGTGAACTCTTTGACTTATAAGTGTACTGAATGTGGAAAACCTGAAACTGAAAACTGAAGTTGCATTGTATTTTTCTTAAGACATCTTAGATTGCTGCTCATCTGTTGTATTCATTAAATAGAAATGCGTTTATTGTAGGTTACACAACAATCCATCCCATCTCAAAGTATGTGGGCCATAACATAAAATGAGTTTGCCAGCCAAGGAAAACCATAAGAATCACAGGAATGAATGGACTTTGAGCTCGAATTTAATTTAGGTTGAGGTAATGCCTTTCATAATACCATGGAAGAGTGTTAATAGGTTAATGAAAGAAGTCTTCCATGATGTGTTTTTGTCTCCAAAAAATGTTTCAGTTTTTGTCTGGTTATCACTGATGTTCATGTGCGATTTATCTGGCCTGCATAATCAAACAAAAATAAATGAAACATCACTTAAGATGCCCCACGTCAAATATTTCATTAATGCAATTTCAGTTTCAAGTTTATCATTACGTAGAATTTAGCTGCTGTTTGAGAGACCTTTTACCAAGTAAAGCAAAAATATTAGCGTGTATGCTCTGTGGTGTGAAAACAAGTCGATTTCTATTTCATAGTTACTGTGAATGAATGTGACAGTGTGGATCCTGTACACATAGCTTTCTCTCTGGTGAGCAGCTCAGCAGAAGCCACCCAGGCATTATACAACTGCCAAGCCATAAGACAGTGCACTAAAGTGAAACTGATTGTTTTTGAAGAACTGATATCCCACCACTCTAGTCAACATCCAGCATCACCCCCAGAGACTGAAGCATATATAAGGGGACAGCAAAGACTGAGAGATCTGTGAGAGGGAGGACAGGAGGTAGAGGAAATAAAGCAAGAGACAAAAAGACATGGACAGAAGGCCAAGAGTTGGTCGCAGTGGGAGAAGGATGACCGGAGATGACAGGAAGGAAGAGGGGAAAGAGTGAATAGAGAGGGTGGGGGTAAGGGCGGTGAGAGAGTACTCCCAATGTGGAACAACTCTCAGCTGGATGAAAGATGAAAGCAAGAGTGAGGCTAACATCTTGGCAGAGGGAAGAGCAGTCACACCGTCCCTCAGCAGAGGAAATGGAGGATGACACTCTGAGAATCAGAGGCCTCAAAGTGGAACTGTCAAACAACCATCAAACGGTCTCCTTTCTGATCTTCACGTTTTGGGAACTTGTGCCCAACAGTTTCTCGCACAGTCCAACACAGGCAGTCAAACAGTCATGCCCACTTCAACTAGTAAATGGTCCGGTTTGTGAAAGTGTTAAAGTAGATGAGGTCTGGACTTCTCTTAGACTTGTACTATAATGTATTATCCACAACATACTGGTACAGCTCATCCCAACAACAACAACAACAAAAAACACTATCTATAGCAGATAAACAGTATCTGAAAGTCCTTAAGAAATGAGACTTGACACAGTTCATCCATCTACTATTTACAGAAGCCCCATCAGACACCTCAATAGAAGGGTGGCTACCAAGGAACTGTTCTTAAAGAAGAGAAACAGGGAGAAAAGGCTGAGCCAACTTACATAAGAAACACAGTGATTAATCCAAATTTGACATTTTTGGTTGAAATTGTCATCAATATGTACAAAGCAGGTCAGGAGAGAGGTACAACACTGTCTACAGCCATCTGTACCCCCCCCCCCCCCCCAAAAAAAAAGAAGAAAAAAACCAGCCACTTGAGGCTGGCTTCATACTTACGTCAATCCCCATAAACTCCATAGATGTTAAAATGTCCAACTTTGCAGCAATGAAAGACTTGTTTACAGTGTGTTTTTGTCTTTCTGGATAGTTGCCAGCTTAATAGCAACTGTTCAGGATAGGATTTTTTTTTTTCAGGGGGTGGGGTGTATTGGATACGTTTAAAGTTAGAGGTACGGGACACTTTCCACAGGTAGTCAACCAGCTATTCTAGCCAAGTCTCTGTTTCCTGAGAGACGCTTTGGCTCAGTCGTCTCAATAGATCATAACAAAATGATAAATATGGCAAAGCCAAGAAGATGTTTCTCATACAGTGCATCCAAAATGTGGCTATTGATCAATATCCAGCGGTTTTGAGGACACAAGGGCGCAACTGACTTCAAGCCATCTGTGCAAACCACTTCCGTTTGCCAAGCCACAGCTGGTGTGCTGTTTTGCTGCAAGTGTCGGAGAAGACTAAGATGATCTAAAGTCATCTGAGATGAGAAGTGAATTTCTGCTTGGTTCACAGGTCTGAAACAAGATGCTGTAACTTGGCCTAGGTTAGCTTCCACTTAAAAACATAGAAGAGACAGTGATGGCACTACGCAAAGGTTTCTTACTTATCAGCAAACTTTATACAATGTTTAGTCAAGAGAAGAAATCTAGTTAAATTCTTGTTGAATCATAGCTGTGATCCAATAAAATAACGCAGTGTTTCTCAAACTGGGGCACAGGGTCATTACAGGTGGGGCGCGACAGATCTGGGAGAAAACATTGGATGAATTTGGCAGGTAGGTTAGCATAGCAAAACTCTCCATCGTCACCATCTGCTGTGTACATGGAGCCATCGTGCCGCCACTTTGCCACTAATCCATGCTTAGTCCATGCCTAATATGAACATGGACTAAAGTAACAAAAAATATTAAAAATTTGGTATAGGTGGAATAATAAAGATCAACTTCTGTTAAAATGTATTTTATTCTTTTCATTTTAGAAACACGCACACACGCGCACACGCGCACACACACACACACACACACACACACACACACACACACACACACAGATGTGATTAAACACACTACAAAACAACCAAACCTTTTTACCTTTGACCCTGATGATGACAGCGTTAGAAGTCTGTCTGAGACAAAAGATGCTGCTATGGTTTAATTCCCCTGTGTCCTCAGATGTTTCAGCTCCCTTTATATCCCTGTTTTCTTCCTTGAATAAAACACTGAACCACGGGATGACCTCACAAATTCCAGATTCTCCAGAGTCACAGTTTTCCTTCACCATGTCGCTTTTATTTTGACAGAAGATAACCACAAATTGGGGGGGATAAAATGAAAAAAAAACCCCAAAAAAACAAAATACAAATTCTATAATCACCATGTCATTGATGAATCATTTCTGAACTCAAAAATAAAAACAACATCTAACACATCCCATGAAAGACTCAAACAATAAGAAATGTCCTTCTCTTATACAAGCTAAAGGTTAGAGGTCATTTCAGTAAAGGATATTTGAGCTATTCTAAGTCAGTCTTTAACCATCTGCTAAATATAGACTATAATGTTGCTTAGCTGGTCTGTTCTGCCAGAGATGACCAGAGATCACCATGAGCAACAGAAGAAATACACTACATGCAACAAAAGATCCTCTGGGGTTTGTGCTTGTGCAATTTGGTCATCAGGGTGCAAAAGCAAGCAGAATGCTTCTGTAACCCAACAACTGCAACATAATGATCATCTTCTCTTCAGCTGACTCTTTAACACAGTTGAACCTTGAGACATATGCTATATTTTTTTTTTGATTTCCACCTGAAAATTAGCAATTAACAGTAAGGTCACTTTAAAACAAGTTTGGAGGAACCTCCATCCATTTTCTTCCACCTATCCTTTTCAGGGTCACAGGGGGCAGGAGCCTATCCCAGCCGTCATAGGGCGAAAGGCAGTGTACACCCAGGACAGGCCACCAGTGTGTCACAGGGCTAACAAAAACAGACAGACAACCATTCACACCTATAACCAACTGAGATTCACCAGTTAACTTAACCCCACTAACTGCATGTCTTTGGACTGTGAGAGGAAACTTGAGTACCCAGAGAAAACCCACACAGACACGGGGAGAACATACAAACTCCAGACAGAAAGGCCCCGATGGTGGTATAAACTGACACTTATTACTTTTTCAAAAGTGAAAATCAGATAATAAAAAGCAGCCTTAAAACAAGGAGTGAAATACTGACATTTCAATGAATTGACTGACAAATCGTTATCTAGTGAGGAAGTAGGAAATACCACAGACACTCCTCCTTTCTGAAATGCCATTATCAAGATTGACACAATAGAAAAGTCTTAATTCAGTATGACCCAAAATGAGTGACTAATACCAGAAACTCAGCAGTACAATTTGACATAAGTCAAGACAGAAAGCTGTTTTCCCACAGACGTCTTTTTGTAATCACAGCTATTGCTAACTGTGGCCTTCAGACAGACTTCAGCGATAGTTTCATTTGTCCAACCAGGAAGCCGTGGACATCTTTTTTATTGTCTATGATCTTAAGTGAAAGCAATGCTGCCTCACAGGAAGGCAATCAGACTAAACAATTGGATCAACAGGAAATTAAGCCACTATGTGCAAATGAGACATCACTGTTGATCTGATAATCCTGACCCAGTCGAGCACTAAACATTCTCATCTGAACTGAATGCTCTTCTACAGCTGCATCAGGAATGTTTAAGGTTAATGCTTTTGTAAAGTGCTCACTTTTTCACACCAAACACATGCCTCAACAATGCACCCCGATTGTCCGTAGACTCATCTCTGTTGGGATGTTTGTGTTCTTGTTGTCAATCATCTAGCTTATTAAACCACTACAAGAATAATTGTGATGTGTTACAGGAGAAGTGGTGACTAACACTACATGGCGATGATGACTGTGATAGTTCCAACAACACACTCCTCAAAATACCCAGTTGACATTTACCAGAACAGAAGTTTGGATGGTTTTTGGTGAATACAAATGGCCCAAAGCAGAGTTGAAGTGAGAAAACAGTTTTAGTCATGGAAAATATGTGGACTTTGGAAACAAGACGCCATTTTGCTCATAGACACTATTAGTTACGCTTGGTTTGTTGGCAAAGAACAAGAAACGTTTGTCAATTCACTGAATGTTCTTACCATAAATATGGGAACAGCTTTTTATAAATCATTGTTCACCTTCAAGATGCTCAAACATGTATGAGAAAAGTTGGTGCGTAATTTTACTCCACAAAACTTTAAATCTATTTTCTACCTCAACATTTTCAAGCATGTACTGCAGCTGTCTTAACAGTCTTTAATCTGCCAGCGCCTGAGCAAAAAGGCCTTGTGATGTCCAATAGCGTGAATGTGAGAATAAACTAGGTAATTATGCATGTATATTATAATGCAAAAATACCACTTCGGGGTTCATTTAAGCCAATTTATCTTGCATCCACTTCAAAAGTCCAACATGTTTTCCTGTCCAAACAGGGATCACAAAGCTGGTCTTAACTGCTCCATCCCTGGAGGTGTAAAGCTTGGGAAAAAGTCTTGCAGCTTTGCTAGCAGAGGTTCAGATGTCTGTTCCTGCTCTGCACCAGTCAAGTTTTTGTATTTCTCTGTGTGTTTAGTCTCATAATGGCGATTCGGATCGTAATCTGGTCCCCACAAATTAGGCACAGCTTTCCCTCTGACTTCAGTAAATAAATACAAGTCCAGGTCTTGTTAATAACTCAACATTCATCTTTCAGGCCTAGCAAACTCGCATCTCAGTTCCAATGCATTTAGAGCAAAGCTTCGTTTGCTTGCACACATGTAACATGTAAATTTAAACAGAAAATATCAGTGACCTTCAAAATAAAAGCAAGTTGTAGCATGATGACCAACAAAATTGCAAAAAACAGCCACTCTCTGATAGCGAGTTTATCAAAGAGTGTTTGGTGGCTGAAATGGGACAAACTGCGTGATGTACACTTATTTACATTTGGATCCTAATTGCCCATCGACCTCACACAGCCCAGGTAGGGACAGGCTGGACGTGGCCCACATTGCCCATAAAACGCCCCGGACTGATCTACTTCAACCTATCTGTTCGTGTTAGGTGATCTTGTTTACTGAGCTTTATAGTGGGATGTTTTATATCCCCTCTTTTGTTTTCATCTACCAAGGCTTTGCACTAAAGGTTTCTAAGTGTTTACAGTGATACTTCATATATTACTGTCAGTGGGTGTGTTACCTCTGAAGGAGCCTGCTGCGCAGTGATGTAGTAGATGAGGAAAAGTCTCATTTTGTCCTCTGGAGTGCCAGCTGACAAACAGACACATTTACACAGTCTATTCAGTTTCTTTTGTCTCTGTGACACATGCTTGCTGAATATAAAGCAAATAAAATTAAAATGATCTCACTTAAGATAACCCTGTAGTAAAAAACTTCCAAGTTATTCCAGCATGCTCTATGATATTTAAGTGCGTGCATGTGTGCGTACCATCTGGGTCACTGATGATGTCCAAAAGGGATTTGTCTAAAGTTGACTTGCTCATCAGTTTTTCTTCATATTCAAAGTAAACGTCCAACTTACGACTCTGAGGACACAAACAGCATCAAATCAATACAAATAAACGCTATGTTCACAATCAGTAATACATTTTCTGTACTTGTTACTACTGTAAATTACCAAGTACAAACTGACACTTTTTACTTCTACCTATTCAAAAATGAAAATCAGATAATAAATAGCAGCCTGAAAGCAAGGAGTGAAATACTGACATTTCGTTATCCAGTGAGCAAGTGGGAAATACCAAAGATACTCCTTTCTGAAATGCTATGATCAAGATTTATAGAAAAGTTTTAATTCAGTAAATAAAAGTACATACTTCACATGCACTAATCTTCATACATGTTAGCGCCCTGCTTTTGTAATGGTAACATGTTTCCTAATGCTAGCAGACCTGTCCTGTGAAGTGAGGTAACTGTAAATTTAGGGGCAACTGTGACACTGGCTCCAACTTCCAAAGTAACCCATACTACAAAGGGTGGATGACTTTTATTAGACATGTTGTCACTGCACTTTATATTGGGCCTTTAATGGAGAGTAGGTTATGTTTAAGATAAAAGTAAAGACATAAATCTGCCACCTTCTGACCAATCAGTTTTTATTTTAGGAAACAGTGTAACCATTCCTATAAGATCCCCCGAGAACTTCTCAAGTTTCTAGAGCCCTTTGGGCTGTAATGCCCATGATTATTCATCATGGGCATCATGATTATTCATCATGGACATTACAGATTATTACCATTTACTATTAACAAGCAATGTCAATCATTTCATTTCATTAATGCACAGGATTATAGTTATAGCCAGCTCTAGATCCAGCCATATGGTATCTGCAATTGGTTATCTAGTGACAACACTGCCTCCATTTAAAAAAAAACCTTAACAAATCCCAAGTAAAATTGGAGTAAGTTAAAATCACTTAATAGTACATAGTCCTTGAGTGTGTGATAGTTTTTCAGTTAGATTTCAGTTAAATTGAGTCTCAGTCTCAAGAAACTATTGTGTACCTTGATGTGGTCAAGCACTGCTGTGGCAACATTGGTGTGAAGATCAATCAGTCTTTTCTTTTCCAGCAGCTCTGGCAGAGAGCTGCAGGAGACACAAAAAAATGTAAAAACGTAAATGCAAAAGCAAAATAAACCTCAGTCTGCATTTTATTACTTAACATGTAGTCCGCACTCTCACTGGAGTATTGTGTATCTGTCATTTCCGTCTTCACTGTAATCTTGACATAGATTGTTTGGGAATAATAAGGATAGTACGTTTTATGGTTGGACTTTTTAAAAAAACACACACACACACACACACACAGACACACACACACTGTTTTGCTGATGGAAATCCCACAGATCAAAACCAAAAATTAAATCAGATGTTCCCTGGCTCAATACTCATCCGTCCTCTTAAGTTCATGGAAAGCAATTCTTTAGATGATGTTGAGAAACAGATTGCTAGAAAAACCAAAGACATTCAGTGAAAGGGGTGAAATCAAAGACTCTGTGTTCACATTTAAACCATTAAGCCGTAACTTCACCCCGTTCCCTGAGTGCACTGCTCAGGGAGAACCTGCAGTGGGGCGTACCCTTTTCTTCCACTCACATTTACAGTGCCAGTATGACCATCAACCAGGGAACCTTCTGGCTTTTCTAACCTTTAGGCCATATCAGTCTATCTGGGCTATAAAACAATGAGATAATTTAAACCCAAGGATCCATTCTAAACACAGACATTTGTTTAAGTTGTAGTTTTTATGATGGGAAAGTCCAATCATGCAATTTCAATTCATGTATGTGATGATTTAATCACTTTATTTGAACAGTATTTTAAAGATGAGCCTGAATTTGTGTAAGATTTCTGCCTGCAGGAGATGCTTTTAACATTACCCGCCCCGATCGATTGTCTTGATCCAGTTCAGAGGGTTGAAGAGTTATTTTTCAACCTCTACCCAGAAAGACTTACTGCTGAAATGACCTCCTGTAAGTTCAATCTTGTCTTTGTAATTAAAGAGAATTAATATGACTCTAATAAGTTCTTTCTGCATTTTGTCTCCTAACTGTTAAATTCAGAGAAATTAATTCAACAGAAACATAAATCCATAAAGC
>VUQJ01027674.1:0-19117 GCA_015108635.1 Andinoacara biseriatus | reverse complement strand
GGGGGGGGGGTGTTAAGATGAAACAGGTAGCTTCAGGTGCATGGACGGGTGCTGAGGAATGGGTGTGAAGTAGTACTGTCAGTGGCATCATCCCCACAGTATTGAGTATGCTCAAAAAGGAGACAAAATGAGATGGTGCATCAAAAACAAGAGGGTGCCGAGTTTCAGCGAGGGCCCGGGCCGCCTCCTCTCAGCTTCTGTCTCAGGGGCGATGACTTGGCCATAAATTCTCCAGCCGAGGTGGGACGGGTTGGAAGGAAGAGGAGTTTTTGACTGCTTCATGCCTGGCAGCTTTGCTTTTTTTTTTTGTTTTGTTTTTTTACAAGATGTTGAAGTGTTGAAAACAAAACAGAGCATAAATAAGTGCAGTGATATGCACATATGCATGGACAAGGATGAGGTGTGGTGGGGAGAAAAGGCATAGCAAACTAATGAGATGGGCTTGGAGAGACAGAGCAGCGAAATGCCTTCTTGAAATGCCAGAATGGTTGGAAAAACAGTGAGTTTGTGCATCAAGTTTTGAGAGAATCCATAACAGCTTAAAGCTAAGATGTGACCTCACATCATCCGCAGGTTCCACAGTGTTTCTGTCCAATTATCTGACAACACCGTCCTTTCTGTGTGGTTCAGGAAAACGAAATAAAGATCTTATTATTAGACTTGCTGCTGTGCTTCAGTTTCACCTTTTAACCCAAGGACGATGACGTAATATGTTGCTCTCATTAAACGCCAGCTTTGTTAATGCTCCTAATCGTGAGTTTGTGCGGCGTGGCATCTCATCGAGTTTCAGAACAGCAGCCAGCAGTGTGTTTGTTTTCCTTGCATTACCACTGATAGCTGTAAGCTAATGATGACAGCCACTCTCAGCGATGAATTACCTCAGCTGAACTGACTCCAGCCATCGAGCACCAGCAGTGATTATCGGTTTTAACTCGGCCACAAGATGTTTAAATCCAATAACTGCTATTTTCCTGATCCTCTGTTATCATCACCGCTGCTAAATCCACATGAGAAAGCAGAGACGTTGTACACCTCTTGTCAATTTTGTCCGCACTCTTTGTCATTAAAAGATTACTTTAAATTTACATAGTTGCTGTTGTGAGAGCTGAAATCAAATAGAGAACAATGGCAGGGAGGAAGAAGGAGGGAAAGGACACTTAAAGAAAGATAAAGGAATGATGTAAGAGTCTGTTACGTGTTTCGATGCTGAAAACGAGCAGTCAGTGCAACCCCGGCTGACCAGTTTCCATACGGGCAAAAATTATTGACGGTGTGACAATCTGATTGCACTATAAAGCAACATTCACATTAAAAACATGTGCAAAATTATACATTTGATGCCCTTTAATCAGCCTTTGGACAACTTTATGGATACATACAACTTCCTGCACTACTTGATGAAGTTTTGGAATCCACTGGGGCCTCAATAAGATCAGTGCAGTGGCATAGCTCTCAAGATCTCCTTCCTTAACCTGAGCAGCTTAAATGGGGCTCTAGAGTCCATCTCCTGGTCTCAGGAATGTCATTATCTGACTGTGACACCCCCCACCACCTTCAATCTAACTCCAAAAACCCCGACCGCTGGCAAAAGGGTCACTTAAATGATTCTTACTATGAGAAAATCCTCCCGTCTGCAAGTCTTGTGTGAAAAGATCAAGGATGTTCTGGTATTATTCTGGAGTTGAGGGTAGAGAAAAGAGCAGGAAAATCCAGAAGAAGGTAACTCATAAAAAACTTTAGGGTTCCATTATGAACGGCTGAGGGCTGCCATAGAGCCAGGGTCAAAGGAAATTTAGAGAAATGCCTCTGCAGAGACACTTTTTATATATAACAAGTCCATAACATGTGATGTTATGCATAACAAGAATATATTTGCACAGGGATACTGGGTGCATAACGAGAATATATTTCTAAAAAGAATGTGCATGATTATGTTACATATGTTAAGATCGCCCTCATCCTCTAGCAGATTTATTCCCACCTCACAGGTTTTAAAGGGACCTACAGTGTTATACTTACGTCCAGCTCCACATAGATATTCTTGGACTTACAGCACCGATTCATGCACTGCCTTTTAAAGACGAGCAATTTTAGCTTCTCTGCTTTTAAGCCTACTTTCTTCTGATTGGCTGCCCCTCATAAGCAGAGGGTTCCATATGAGCATCGGCCATTGTACTGTTTTTTCCTGCATATACAAAAAAAGTTTGCCTTCTCCCAGAGGTGGAAAAAAATTATATTTACAAGCAGTTTTTTAAAGTTGAGATTTCATTTACTCAAAGATAAAATGAATAGCATTTATCAAATTTCCAAAAATAAAAGGAAAATACATAAAGTAACTATTGAGGATTGTAACTCACTGACTTAACTATATGTGGATTAATCCCGTTTATGTGCTCAGTCACCTCCAAGTTCCAGGAATCCAGGAAAAACTTTGTATAATAGTGTTTATGTGTCAGAAAATAAGGGACATTTTGATTTGATTAAACCTATTTTACCTGGTCATCAATAATGTACCAGCATAAAAAAAATGCGCTAGTCTTTCACTGGACTTGTTCTGATCGAAGACTTTGCTTCACCAAACATTACAAGACTAACTCAGGCTAACAAACTTGTGGGCTGACACCATCCAGGCAAAGCCAAGCTAGGTGAGCGGTTCAAAGGAGAGTGGTATTTCAAAGCAGTGAAGACAAGTCCTAATCTTCACCCACCATCAAAGGACACGCAATGTGCTCTTGTAGGAAATGACAAAGTCCCCCTGGTGCACGGCTATTAGCTGCTTTAAACCACAGGGCAGCACAGTTACTCAAAGGGAAAACAGCAACAGCCAGTGGCGAAGAGATCATTAGAGGACACGTGTGGAGGCGCACATGCACACATTGTTTAAAGTCTTCATTACCTGACTGATCTCACCTCTGTGGCTTGTTACAGAGGTCAATTATTAGTGGCAAGCAATTTCTCTGACACACAGGGTCAGTAACAAAGATGTGCTGATCACACCTGTGCAGCCTATGCTCAGGTAAAGCCCTCAGGTCACTGACCAGGTCAGCCCAACAGATGCAGTGAGAAAAGGCTGAGAAGACTATTATTCAAAATTAGAAGGGGTCCAATTTCAAATAGAAAGTCTTCTGTCCTTGCAACCACAAAAATTTATCTCCAAACAAAAAAAAAACAAAAAAAAACAATGAGCTAGTGAATCAGGGTATGGGTGGGTTTCATTTCAATACTGGTGACAATATCTCAGTAGTGATCGCTGCCTTTTCACAATCTCAAATGTGTATATAACCTTGATGTTTCTACAGGAAATTCATCTGAGGAGGGGGGTTTCAAATTCAGTTTCACGCGGAGTCACACTGAGAAGTGGGAATCACATCGAGGACATGTAGGCTTTATGCACAAAACAGTTTATTGAATGTGAAACATATGTGTCACATGCAGCGTGGTCTACATAAATCCCCCAGCCAGTCCACAAAGAAGCTTATTCACCTCTATAACATTTTGTCAAGCACAATAATTTATTTTAATTACTTTTCCACGTGAAGGTCACCACACAGGCAGCTGAATGTGACAGCTGCTGGTAGTATTTGGCATTCAATAAAGTTTGTAAAGATGTAGGATGCAACTCAGCCTCCCACTTCAGTGGAAACTGTCTGTGCAGACCAGAGCTATAATTAGGCAGGCCAAAATATATTACAGGCCTATAAAATGATTTGCAGAGGGACAAATTTGGCCCATTTATCTTATAAGCATTATCTCAACACAGGAGACAGATTAGAAAAAATAGTGGTTTTCAGTACCTAGTTGAATGCGGGTAGACAGCAAAAGAGGGACTGCATTAGCTGAACTACAATCTCAGAACCATCAGATATTTTCTAACATCAATTCAGCTTTTTTTTTTAATTATATTTTGATTTGCTATCATGAAATTCTGACAACAACAGCCTTGAAAAATGAAACGCCGCTAGCGCGGTTAAACCAGCAGATTAGCCAGTGGGTTGCCAGATTGATACAACAAAAACATGTATGGCAGTTGGTTTCCTAAAGATGCATAAAGATTGAATGGCCCTGCAGCAGCAGACCCAAAGCCGTGGGGCAGGGGGCAGTTTGGGTGCAAACTGATGGGCCCTCCTAACCAGATTTTACCCCAAGAATTTTTTTTTTTTTTTTATCCACCAGCTACGAGTTTGTAAAAAGCATTTAGTTGTTTTAATTATGTTTAAAGCCACTTTGTGGTGTTTGAATAACCACATTGAAATTCCTGACATACAGCAGAAGATTTCAAGCAATCTGTCATGAGTTATGATTTGCACGGGATGCATTACCACTGACAATTTAAGTAGATTGCTCTTATGAACAGTAGCAGGGGACAATGTACTGTTTGAGTTGGGGTTCATTCACACGCACACCCTCAAGACTCAAGTAAGCTCTGTCCTCTCATGACAACAGCTCAGACTCTGTTGTGTCCACCAGCAGAGAAAGACACTGAGTTCCCAGGCTGAACTGCATGTATTTATCAGTGTCTTATACTCTCCAGCGTAGAGCTACTGCTGCTCTCATTCCCTTCCTGACAGGGAGGTTCACAAGTTTACACCCTGTTCAGTTTCCCTCTGCACGTCTCCATACTTGTGACTGCAGGGGCTCCTTGTCCCAACTCCGCACCCTCTGCAGCAGTCTGCAGAGAGAGCTCGGAGAGGAGGGGAGGCAGGAGGAGGTAGATAGAAAGAACAGGTTGGAACATTTTTCAGGGGTCCTGTCATTTTTTATCTGATCAGCCAGGAGCTGTTGGACTACAAATCAAAAGTGTGCCAAAGAAAAAGAGAAGACAACAAAACACAGACAGCAGCTTTGCATTCCAGCATCCACCAGGAAAAGTCCCATCCTTGGGCAAAGCCGGCAACTTTCCTTGGCCCACTTACTCTCTTTCGAGCGTCTTTATCTCTCCGTGGATTCTGTTGGGGGATTCATAGATGAGATACCGATGGCAGCGTTTTCAGTGCACGGTGCCGACTGCTTTTGCTAGGGCCTCATTTAGCAACCCGACATCCTCCAGGCAAATCTCACAAGCTGAGCTGCAGCATCAACATATAGAAGCATATCAGAGGTAGATTGGAGTTTAATGCAAACAGCATTGTTGCAGTCTGCTGCAGCAGAGCAGCCTCTCACTGAAGAAGTGACAGAACGCACATGGGACTCGGCGCTTCAGGCACAGACCCAGCATAAGCTAACAAAACAGCTATAGTATACAAAATAAGTTAACTTATTCAGACATGGCTAACAACAACTGGAACACATCAGGGTTGCTTTTAGAGTGATGCACTGGTAACAATAACAGGTAGCCCAAAAGTTGAGAAAGAGGACCAGCAAACCAAACGCACCTTTTCACATGCACTGCAGCCCTGAACCTTTCTAGGACGCGACTATGGTGA
The DNA here is from genome assembly GCA_015108635.1 of Andinoacara biseriatus. Classification (NCBI taxonomy): domain Eukaryota; kingdom Metazoa; phylum Chordata; class Actinopteri; order Cichliformes; family Cichlidae; genus Andinoacara; species Andinoacara biseriatus. The sequence continues at coordinate 13,694 of VUQJ01027674.1, read as the reverse complement.
GAACAAATGTCTAACTTGAGCTCCCTAATACAAAAATGTGATATCAAATTGCACCAATGTGCAAAAAGCATAGCTAACAATCTGGGACGTGCTGCTAGTCATGTGTCGCATCCTGCATGCTTTATCTTGGCAGCTCATTCACCTAAATCCATACCCACAATAAAAGCAAAGCCACCCAATGGTTAAGGAAGACTTTGCCATTGTCAGGTTGGTATTTTGAAGGCTGGCGTGAAAAGCATGTGCATCTGACTGTTACGCGCTCATTGGCTAATAACTCACAATTCACAAGATTTTACCCAGTGAGCATACCCTGGATATTCGTCTCTGGAGATTGAAAAATAAATAAATATATAAAAAAATTGCCCTTTCTGAATCCAACCACAAGTCTTTTGCAACCAGAGGAGTTGCTTCCTGGTGACCATCAAAAAAGCAGTTTTTGTGTTGATTCACTTTTAAGACCCAGCAGTCATATCCATTTCTTACAGTGTCTGGGCAACTCTCACTCATGCTACACCAGTATCCTCCAGTATCCTCCAGTATCTCCATTATCCTCCAGTATCTCCATTATCCTCCAGTATCCTCCAGTATCCTCCAGTATCCAATGATTGAGTGCGGATTTTTAGACTTATGACATGAAAACTTTGCTTTCTAGAGTTTGCACTGTTTTTTTTTTCTTTGCGTGTTTCGACTGGACGTCTAACCTCACTGCACGTTTTATTGGTTTGATGTCTGGTAGTTGTTGGTTAGCAAACAGCTTCTATGTGCATTCCAAGCACTTTGTGGCAATAACTGTATTACATACTACTGGTCACCAGTAAAACAAGGTGTGTGTGTGTGTGTGTGTGTGTGTGTGTGTGTGTGTGTGTGTAAGCTAAGACAAGAAATAGTCTCATAAAAGTTTTTTTAATTTAATGATGGCTTTAATAGTCACAAATCCTGACTGTCTCTAGTGGATAATGGGCATCTTTGGAGGTAGTTTGTACGTTTGGCATTTCCTGTGCTTTTCTTCACTGGTTGAACAAAATAAAAAAATCTTTCATGTTTCTTATAAATGCTTTTAAGCTGAAGCTTTAAGCAATTGTAGGTATAATAAAGATTTGCATATTGCTCTTTCCTAACTCAGCGCCTGAGAGAAGAACAATTTGATTCATTGGAATATTTTACTGAGTCAGCGTGAATAATAAAACATGAAAACTCAAGCAGAGTTGCTTGTGAAACCTCCACAGATAAAGAAGACAAATGCATCATTAGTCCTACCTGCCCTCCAGACCAGAAAGAAATAGCCTGCGGTGTCCCATTGTGTGTCAGCAGGGGTGCAAACTTAGTACATCTGCCACATTTCTAAATACGTTTGATGTAACTTTAGCATTTCACCCATTGTCATACATTATGAATAAAGAATATGCTGGAAGTAAAAACTTAAGTACCAGCGTAAGATTGTTGTTCAATCTTTGATACAGTGTTTCCCATTTATGCTACTTTAGATTTACAATCTATATTCTGCAATAGTTACTTTGACCTGGCAAAAATGAGCTAATAAAATGTACTGACATCATTTAAACTGCAGCGGGCTGCATTCATTATCCACTAGCTTTATGCATTTACAACCTTAAAATTCTGCATACCTGCTCCTCTGTGTATCCAGTGTATGAACACAATATGGTTGGATCATAGTGCTTCTGACACTAATACTAATCAATCACAGTTTGCCAGAAAGTATCTCAGCTTCAGCAAAACAGTCAAAAGTTTCTGAGCCTTTAGTCAAGAAGTGATCAATACAGCAATACAAACAGCAACGACATGCTAGAAAGCGCTGAGAAAACTGAAGAAAAAAATTGTTATTGTTAAAAATATATCTTCTCTGTTTCTACAAGACAAAGGCGGAACAATTGAAGGTATCGTAGATGATCTTTAGGCAGCTGTTATTTTAAAAGTGAGCTGACTTTACACTTGGATGCATACAGAGCTGTTAGCTGTAAGCTAAAAACAAACAGGCTGCACTGACGCCAGTGGGTTGCTTACCTGACATATCCAGGTTCCTCAAATAATTTTATACTGTCAGATGATTATTATCAATAAAGGACACCACTCGGGTTAATTGCAAGCAAAAAAAAAAAAATGGCAGACAGAAGTGCCAATATTTTTTTCCTCCCATGGACAAAACCACAACTTTTAATTTCATCCTGCTCCACACAAAACAAAACACAATTTTCACCATAATGAAATAAATAATGATAATTAAAATAAAATAAATGAATGTGAATAACATTTTACTTTCATGTTAAAATATAACAACATTAATATATTCAAACTAATGTGCAGGCCTAATGTATACATAACAATAATGGAGCAGTGATGAAGCACTGATGATGCTGTAAACAACTGTGTAAATCAGTGTTTTTACAGGCTCTCTTGGATGGAAGCTTGTTCCCGTCACTAAAGAAAAACGTTTTTTGAAGCGTGCAAGTCAAAATTTCAGTTCGTGTCTCCAAAGTTTGAGTTAAGTATTTTGAAATTTTTACTTACCTAAAGTGAACTGGAAACATCGAGATATCCTAGTAAGTTGAAATTTTGAGATAACGCAAAATTTCAAGTTTGCTGTGCTTGGCAATTATTTTTCTTTTTCTTTTTTCTTTCTTTTTTTTTTTTCAGTGACAGCAACCTATAATGACCCTCTATTTGTTTAACAAGCCACACAGGCTGGAGATCAACACTCCTGAGCTACTTAGATACATGCTTATTGGCCCTGGTCGTGAACTTCTGTGGACACTTGATGCTAAAGGCGGTGAGGTCAGATGTCAACAAGTTCAGAAGGTCACTTGGTGTATTTTGTGCTCCTAGATATAGGAAGCTGTCGCAGACGTGCTGCAAACTGAGTCCTGTAAGGCAAACCTCTCGCAGCATATTTCTGACTGTACATTCCTTGACTTCTTTTACTCAGAGACAAAATAAGAACTGAGACATGCACTAAAATAGATCCTTATACCTAAATTCCCACCCAGCAGAGACTATTGCACTGGAGGTGACTGAGCCAAAAGTTTTTGTTGACAGTGTTACAGTCTTGATTGTGTGAATTCCCACTTCTCAGCAAGGTGTGTGGTGGAATCCCTTTGCTTCGTTTCTGTGGTTTCCAGTGGCTCATCATACTTTCACATCAGCCTGGTTTAGATACTGAGAAAACCCCCAACCAAGCTGTAAACCCCCAGGCCAGAAGAGGCCCCACACGGATGTGCCCGGGCATGCACCTGCCAAGCCCTGCCGTTCACTGCTGCTCCTCTGCTCGTCTCATCCCCTGCAGCAGATTCCCCCGGCATTCTGCCTCTCTGGAGGTCTCTGCATCTGCTGCTCCCTCACTTGGTTGAGACACGTTGCGCGTAGCTTCCGAGAAGTGAGGCAAAGCAGGCAGGATCAGCACTGCACACATGTGGTCTGTGGTGCATGCATCTTTGTGTGTGTCTGTTTGCACAATGTGCCTTGTAACTCTCATTAACACCTAGCCAATGAGTTATTCCTTTCATCTCATCTATCCATGAGGATCAAGTGAGGCACATCCTTTGCAAACAAAGACAAATAGCCTGGCAGATCCACGGCCTGTTGTTTAAACACGCTATGTCCACCGCAAAGTCCCGTGTGGTTAGCTAATTGATTCCATCAGAAATCCTGCCCACCACAGCAAACAGTTTCGTCCTCTTGAATGCCACAGTGGTCTGATTCATAGATATCTGACTTGGGCAAGAGAGATTTGTCTTTGAGGTAACTCACTGATGTTGTTGGGGATCATTCATCCACTGGCTCATCATCCACTCTGGTATATCCCATGACTGAGAGATTAATGGGCAGCAACCCATCTAGCAGACAGTGTAATTAAGGTCCTTAGTCACTCAGTCACCAGACGGAGTGAAGTCAGCAACACTTGAACTCAGTGGTGTTGGTGGGATTGCGACTGGCAGATGAGATAATGTGGCTGCCTTCGCTTGGGTAAACTCAAGACAAGAACATGAAGGGAGATTGATGAGCACTATCAAATTACTAATTCTGCGTGGGGACATGAAATTGGGGAAAAATAGCATGTTAACTCTCTGGTTATTAATAGCCAGCAAGCTTATTTTTTTCTTGTGCATAGCAGCATTCAATAATTTCTGAGTGTCAGATCAGGTTTCATTACAGGTTTCCACATGAAACGCAAGATTTGTTTATTGTGTATCTGTGTCAGTCACAAACCTCATACCAGCAACACAATTGGCTCAGCTGATTATGGGACGATCGTATTGCATTAGGCTGGCTGTAAAAGTAAAGCAGTCTCACGTGCCAGAATGCAAACTTGTAAATCTTACCGTAGCAATGCTCGCCTTAGATCGAGCAGTGTGGGAGAGGGAAATGTGTTTAAAGAGGTGGGGGCAGGGTTTTGGCGGTAGCTATGTGCAGAAATCAAAAGTGCACAAGAGCTGCAAACGTATCTAAGGGGATTTTTTTTCCTCGCAACTTCAATGGCTTGACTTTTGTGTTCGGGTGGGGCGCTGCACTGCAGTCATCTGTCAGAGTCAGGGCCTGCTATGATTGGGTTGCGCCCTGCGGGTGTCCTGAGGTCATCCCGAGTGACGCTCAGATCTGATCGGCATCAATTGTTCCTGCACGATCCTCTGAGGGCCTCCAGCGCCACGTTGTCCAGCCAGACTCAGCCAAGTGCTGCAGAGTGCACTCTGCAGACTCCAGTGAATCGACTGCACATCTTAACATCCTTTAACCTGTACACACTCAAATCACATGCATATATTGTAGCACAATTATCTGTTAAGCAAGTATGTACTGAAAGGCGTGTTTTTCATAGGTTGATAAAGGCTATGCACAGAAATGAGTATACAAGAAATTTGAATCTGGCATCTAGCAGAGCTTCTGGAAGAAACCGTACATTTCGTTTGAGCTTGTCAACATGAAAAGCATGTTAAAACATGGGCATGACACACACACGTCTTCTCTCTGTCTTTTATTTCAAGAGAAGTAGAAAGCAATTAAAATTAATTACCTGAGTGAAACTATAATGGTTTCTGGCAACACATGCTGATCTCGGCTCTTTTGCAGTGATTAATCCCTGCTTAGACACATCTGCACGAGTCTTCTGGTGAGGCGTGTTGCTTCAGACGTGCCCTCTTTGTGTATCACCATCAGCCTTCTTAACACATCAGCTCCAGAGGAAAACCACAAATTAATAATGGAACTGCAAGTGCAGGTGTTTTCATATATTTGAAAACACACGAGGGGGCTTTTCCCAAACTAACCAGACAGGTTCTTGTGTCTGTTATCGGTTAGATCAGCAGATCTGTGCATGCTAACAAGTGGGAACACTTTGAGAAGTCAGTACTAATAGCTTGTATCCCTGCCCTGAAGTGGGCCCATTAGCCTCCCCTTTCTGGTGGAAAAAAAAGGAAATAACATAAAATAAAGAGGAGCTCTTAGTATAAACAATATAAAACACTCAGGTTTGAATCACTGTCCTTTCTCAGGCCTGCATTTACAGTGTAATGGGAGAGTAATGAATACAGAAGCAGTCTCTTCTCACAGGGCAGGTTGCCTTTCAGTGAGGCCTCCCTGGCAGGTCACCATTCTTGCTATTGTGGAGTTGAGTTCATGGAGGGCACAGAAGATGTGAGGGAAGCAGAGAGAAGGGTTTTTGAAAGAATACCAAACGGATGTGAGAAATATAAAGTTTACTTTTTTTTTTTTCTTTTTTTTTTAACAAAACCTATAATAAAACATGACAAAGTTCAGATGAAAACACAAGCAGCAGTGCCAAACTTTGCCTAAAATCTGTTGAATGTTGACACTTTTGGCACTTTTTTGCCAAATATGAAAAAATAAGAAGTGCAATTAAAATGTGTTTTTTTTTCCTTTCAGTCCTCTTGCATGTGTATGTCTAACACAGAGGGGCAAAGAGGAGATTTTGGAGTGCAGAGCTCACTGAACGGTGCCTTCCCTCTCTCTGTGACACAGGTCCCTGGCCCTGGGGCAGCAGTACTCCTCTCTGGGCTCCCAACCCATTCTGTGCGGCTCTATCCCCGGCCTCGTACCCAAGCAGCTGCGTTTCTGTCGCAACTACATTGAGATCATGCCCAGCGTCGCTGAAGGCGTCAAGCTGGGGATCCAGGAATGCCAGCACCAGTTTAGGGGCCGCCGATGGAACTGTACCACCATCAAGGACAACCTGGCCATTTTTGGTCCTGTTCTAGATAAAGGTAGGCCTTTTTTTTAAAGGTTGCCATATATTTTTCCTGTTGATTCTTGCAGTAGTATAAAGACTTACTACATTAAAAAAAATGATTTAGAGGGATCTAAATAGCCCGTACAAAACAATACCCAACTTTAAAATGCAGCTAAGGCTTTTGCAAGCTGTTACAAAACTAGTGTTTAACACTTTCCACCCTAAGGCTCAGCCCTGCCTGAGCTGCCCGGGCTTTTGCTGACAAACGACTAACTAGGGCAATTACAATAATATCCACCTTTCCTGGCTTCAGTGAGAAATGAGTACAGGTACAAGCTCTGACACATTAGTCAACCTCCATCTATCTTTACCTTCAATATTGCATTTATCTTCAGACTCAGTGGCCTTTTTCTGGTTTTCCCCAACCTTGTTTACACACTCATACATGAAAGAAGGTCAGTGCGCTAAATCTATCAACAAAACCTGACAGCTGATGAACTGGAGGCATCCTTCAGGTGCTGTGCACGCAGAATGCTAAGTGTAAACCATCCCCACACTTATCTGTGTCAATTAAGCAATCGCAGCAGACCTGACAGTGAGAAAGAAGACACACAGGTGTCCTGCTTAAGGCCTTCCAGTCCCTAATTATAAAGGCAGAAGTTTGTGTGTTGCGTGTGAGGTTGCTGATTGGAAATGAATTAGCCTGTGTGTCAGAGGCGAAGGAATCTGGGCAGAAATGGGCAGTGTGAGCAGTCCAAGCTCCTCAGTCAAATAAAAGGGAAAGGGGAGGCCAAATGAGATTACAGGCAATAGAAAAGGGCCGGGGGCTCTGCTCAACCCCTACTGTGCATGAAGGCCAGTGCGCGCCTCACACAGTCCAGCTCCCACGGACACCCCATTCACACGCCCTTTTGACTCTGTCATGAAAACAGGCTGAAAGGGGATCTCTCCCAACCTAGCCCGGGTGTGCACTGTGGGACAGAGACGGAGAGGAAGGAGGGAAGGAAGTAAGGAAGGACGAAGAGTGTGCCACTTTGGGAGTGATTAATGGAGAAGCTCGTGTTAGGGAAGCCAGAGCTACCAACTGAGGACCCTGGCCACATTAAGCTGTGGGTTGGCTGTGGTGGTGCCGTTGGTGGATGCCTGGAGGAAGCGAGGGGGTTGAGGTGCTGCGGTGGGTGGTGGTGTATGGGATTTCGGATCAGGGTGTTGGCGGAGGGGTGGCTGGTGGGAGAGGAGGGGAGTTTAGGGAATGCCAGCTCCGGGCAGAGCTGGGCTGTGGGGGCGCGAGTCGCTGGACCCTTTGTGTGGATAATACGGTGTGACACAAGGGAAACAAAGGCGGATTGATGGGCCCAGCAGGTAGCAGGAGCAGCGCTAGCCTTGGCTAACAGCCAGAGCTCCAGGGGCCCAGGGCTCACAGGCCCCTGTTTTGGAGGGCCCACTTAGGCTTGCCAGGGCAAGCAGGGATGCCCAACATGAGGACAGTATGTCATCTGATGTTGTTCATTGAGGATTTAAATGAAAAAAAAAAACAGTGAAAATAAATCTCTAGATGCAGTTTTTATTGTTTAAATGTAATGAAATATATCAGCGTTTTATGTTTTATTGACACTGTTGTGATTATTAGTATTTCATCATCTGTATTTCTCGAGATTTTCTCAAAGCACCAAACATAAAAAGAGATTTTGGTTTTGTGACACTGATTGCAGTCAAACTGAGGGTGGGGAAACGTGGATAGCCTCCAGATAAACATTTGTACACTTTGTCTGTGGCTTGTTAAGTGGTCTCATTCAGTTTTTGGCAGCGGACTCGTCAAAGAATTTCTAGCTCGGGTTGCCAGTGTGGTCAGTAAAATACAACTTTACAGCGCCGGTCGTGTTCGTACAAATTTCAAAACTCAAATCGTGCAATTCACAAATTCCAGCTGTTGAAAGCCTGAACTGCAAAACTATTTTCCCAAATAAAAGCTGGACCGCTGCTCAAAATGCAAATAAAAATGGCACACAATGATTTGCAAACCCTTTAAATCCTGTAATTTATACTGTGAAGACAATATGGTTCAAAAGTTTAAATTGAGGAACCTTTTTATTTGATTTTTTTTTAATATGCTCATTAAACTAGAAACGTGCAAAAAATAAAAAGCTGAGGCAATGACACCAAAATAGCTCTCTATAACCAAGATTCAGATAATCCAGAGAAATCTGTGCCCATGAACAAGGCTAAAAAGACAAAACAATATTGATTTAAATGAGCATTAAGAAGAAACATTGTGACCTCCTTTGTGCCTGAGCTTATTTAAAATTGATACAAAGTGTCCCTGTGGGCACTGTGTCCTCTGGGGTAAAGTGAATAAATAGCACATCCAACTTAATCAGTGCACAGTTTAATGTTGGTGCAGTGGAGCATCAGCGCACGTGGCCTGGGCAACACATCTGTGAAGCCACCACTGATGCTGAATACAGATTTTGGAGCTGCTTCTGTCCAGGTAAAAACTTCATCAAGGAACGTCTTCTTTATTTGAACAAGATGATGGGAAAGCCCTTTCTGGATGTGGTAAAAGAGTCCTGGTGTTTGGCGGCCAGCGTGAAACCATCCATGCGTCCATCCATGCATCTATCCATCCAAAATTGAGCAGAAACTTTGTCACCTCTTTTCCCAAATCACAAAATATCCACTTAAAATGTATTACTGGTATAATTTTTCATTCTTTTTTTCTTTAGTTGTCTGTGAATTCCTTTTTACAAAGCACCTCACCGTTTTTGGAAACGATGTCACAGGGCACCTGCAGTGCGTGTTTTTCTATATGTGGCAGAGTGCGATGGGTGAGCCACAGTAAGTGTGCTGTGATTGTGAAACAATGGTGTCTGGTTACATAATAAGCTGTTGTCTTCAAAGAAAGCGTAACTCCATCCCTCAGAGTAAAAAAGAAACCGCCTGACACACTGCTGGGTTTCACCAGAAGGCCTTTAGGCTGTGAACAGGAATGGGTGGAGGGGGGGTAACAACATTCCTGAAACACTATCCAGATGCAAAGCAGCACACCTCAGGGATGACAGGAGGTCACTTGGATCCCACTGAGCATTAGGCCCCCCCGACACAGCTACAATAGGCTGATGTCACTGCAGGGACTCTGCTTTTGGGCTCCTTGGTGGTGCTTCCACATCACTGATGATCACCTGGTTAAAAAAAAAACCCTGTAAAGATTGTTTAAGTATGTAAAGGTATATGTAAGGGTTTTTCTATAGGATGCTTGTTTTTTAAAGTGGCAAATACCTGTCCATTAATGTGCTTTGGCAAAGATGAATGTTGTGTTAAAAGGTTACTGCCTGCAGGTATCCCTTTCAATACATCTGTCTGGATGTTGGCAGTAGTAAAGATCACCTTGTCTACGTTTAACACACTTCCTTTCCCGCTCCTTTTCTCTGTCTGTCTGTCTGTCTTCATCCGTCTCTTTCAGCAACCAGAGAGTCAGCATTCGTCCACGCTATAGCTTCAGCAGGCGTTGCATTTGCAGTGACGCGCTCGTGCGCTGAAGGCACATCGACCATGTGCGGGTGCGACTCCCACCACAAGGGCCCTCCAGGGGAGGGCTGGAAATGGGGTGGCTGCAGCGAAGATGCTGAGTTTGGGGTGCTGGTGTCCAGGGAGTTTGCAGACGCCAGAGAGAACCGCCCGGACGCTCGGTCAGCAATGAATCGGCACAACAACGAGGCCGGACGCACGGTAAACACATTTACAACAGCAACCTGCAGAGAACAGTTATTTTTCTACTTTTCATATGGAAACTGCCACTGCCCTGCCAAACGTATGCGGGTATTTCAACATAATATCTTTATCCAAACTTTCAAAACCTCAGACATGAACCAGCAGCTGTAACAGCTCCCACTCTTCTCGGAAGGTTTTCAGAGCCTGAGATTCAGCACTGACACTGGGGGGGGACTGCACACAAACCCAAAGATCACTAGAAATAAGGGGTACACAGCCTGAAAAACAAAGATAGAACAGAAGCTCCAAAGTCACAGTAGGAATTAAAAAAAATATATTTTTAGGATTATTTATTATCTAGATATTTATTTTGTTTAGTTTTAGTTCGTTTTTGTTGTCACTTGTCAAATACAAACAACACTTTCTGAATCAGACTCAGACATGCAGACGTCACTCTCAACAAACATGCATCGAAGAGTTTTCATCTGGTAATAAAAATGTATTTTTTTCACACACAGTGGTTTTGTTAGTGTTAGTTTTAGTTAACTTTAATATCTGTGATCTAAATACTTTTGGGGTGGATTGTGTGCACGTTGATCACTATTAGTAAAGATATATAACACTCAGTGGCTCTGCAGGACAACAGCAGGTACTCACGCTTTTACAGCTCTATAATAACTCTGTAATAACTCATGTTATCAACAACAACCAAAATTGAAGGTCAACATTGAAACCAAGATGGCGTAAAGAACGACAAAGACCTGACTGGCAGCGTTACTCTTCACGATGACTGATTGTGACAGGCACGGATTTGGCACTGTGCTTGTCCGCACAATCCTGAGTTTCCATCTGAAAAATGAGCGCCTGACTTTGAATGACTGGTTAATTACTGATCTAAGCAACATTCATCTGCCCGCCTTGCCCCCACACCTTGCCTTTCATGCCTTGCATCCCAATGAGAAATTCCCCGACAGTCAAATAACCCGAGTGAGCCGAGGGGGGGAAAAAAAAAGAAGGAAATCATCTCACTCTTAAAACATCACTGGCGGCTGTCACTGCTGGGAGAAAACAGGCTCTCTGCTGCTCGCTGAGAGGCAAAACAGAGGGACCACACGGCAACAAGACAGCCCTTTAATCTGAGCACACATGAGCAGTCAGAGCGACCACAGGAGCTCACTGAACAGAGGGAATGTCAGAGGAGTCCTCTCCACCTGGCCCTCTCACGCTTCATCATTTAGCCCCGAGGGTCTCGGATTTTGATCATGACAAGCTCACGGTGTGATGTCACCGCTCCGCTTTTCTCCCCCTCTGCTCACCCAGAGGTGCCACAGCCACCTGCCTTCCACCCCAGCTGGGGGAATTCTGCAGCTAAATATAGCTGTGAAATTACAGCACAACAAAATCAAAAAACAGAAACGTAAAACACGCCCCACGGGAGCATACTCCCGATGTGAGCCCGTAACTCGAGAGAGAATTACTGGCAGCACCCTGTGCTTCACGGCTGCACAGTGCTTCAAGAAACTGCAGCCATTTTTTCTTGTTTTTCTTGGCCTCCTCTGCGAGGCTTTAGTGATTCTGTGCGTATTACTGTATTTACTGTAAATCTCTGAGCATAAAGTTCCACCTGAGCTTGTTCGGTAGTGGCAGTTTCCAAAAGAGTTACGAGAATGAGACAAGCACATTTCACACTTCAGAGTAATGCGCCACACAAAATGAAAACATATTTGTTTCTTCCCAGCGGACAAAAGCTGTAGTTAAAGTTCTGCCAAAAGAAGCGCATTTAAGGACTTATTGGCTATGTGAAAATTTTTTTTGAGCATATCAAACGTGCGGAAAGCAAACTAGTTGATGAAGCAAACTATCCCTTCATGCATTCAGCATTGTCAGTGAAATCTTGCCTGAATCCAGCTGGATGAGGCAGATTTCCTTTCCTGGGCACGAGTCATCAAACTCAAGAAAAATGCTACAAGCTTAAAAATGTTGGATGCTTGCAAAGCTGCTAAATGTGTGGTTTTTTCTTTATTTCAGCCAAGATAGTCAAAAGAAGATTGACATTTCCATCTGCAGTCATTTATATTTGGAGGTACGACTCGTTTCTGGGACCTACCCGCTCCTCTATGTGCAGACATAGAAAGCCGGGGAGAGCAGCAGGAGGACGATCTTAAGGAACAGAACAGACAGCAGTGACAGCAGATATATTGTACTGATTGAGAGACAGCATGAAAAGGAAAGCAAGAGATGGGATAGCAGAGGGTTGCAGAGTGGCTTGCAGATGCTCAGTAGGTGGGCTAAAGCAACTATATGAGCTGGCATTGGGATCAGGTGATCTGCTGATATTGCGGCCTGCCCAAACTAATGCTGTCCCTAATTTTAAAGTGAATTTGAAAGAATGAAAAACATTTTACCACATACATATTTTTATTTTGGTTTCTTATTGCCTTTCTCAGACTATCCTCGACCACATGCACCTGCGCTGCAAATGTCACGGCCTCTCCGGAAGCTGCGAGGTGAAGACGTGCTGGTGGGCGCAGCCGGACTTCCGCATGCTGGGCGACTACCTGAAGGACAAGTACGACAGCGCCTCGGAGATGGTGGTGGAGAAGCACCGCGAGTCTCGCGGCTGGGTGGAGACCCTGCGAGTCAAGTACGCCTTCTTCAAGCACCCCACTGAGCGTGACCTGGTGTACTACGAGGGCTCACCCAATTTCTGCGAGCCCAACCTAGAGACGGGCTCATTTGGGACGCGAGACCGTGCCTGCAACGTGTCATCGCACGGCATCGAGGGGTGCGACCTTCTGTGTTGCGGCCGTGGCCACAACACTCGGACTGAGAAACGCAAAGAGAAGTGCCACTGCATCTTCCACTGGTGCTGCTACGTCAGCTGTCAGGAGTGTGTGCGTGTCTATGATGTGCACACGTGCAAGTAAGAGAGGAAAACTGACTGCTGGACCTTGAACTCCCCACCTCCTGCATGACTTCCTTGCTTCCCCACACACACACACGTAGTCAGAAACATATTCAAAAGCACACACACTCAGGCCCTAATGGGTAATGGCACATCAGTAATGGATACTTTTTGTACAAATCATGCACTAGAATCCATCTTCCAAACCACTATCCCCATAATTACATAATATCTGACCAGAATTTGTCCCGTGTTGACCTGATGGATAATTGGGTCCGCCCTCATGGGAAGAAGCTAGAGTTGTGCCACTCTCCCGTCATTCCTCACCCTGCAGCATTGGGCCATGACCACCCCTCCCCTCCCCTTTGTCTTTATTTATTTCCCACCCTTCATGCCAGCAGAGTTTGCGGCATGTACAGTAACATTTTTTACATGTGAGATTAATGCAGTAAAAGAAAAAAAAGACTCTGCTTTTGAGTAAAAAGCATCTTCTAACTAACACCTCACTTCTGCAGCCGGACCGGCTCGTTTACCTTTTTTTTTTTTTCAAACTTAACCAACCTCTCTGCTCCATCATTCTTAAGTGATCCTGAACACGTCGGCAGCCCCAGGAAACCATCACTTTGTAACTACTGAACTGAACTGAGGCGCTGGAAGTGCCGCAGTCCTGTCTTTTCTAAACTACTGAGCTGATCCCATCCTCCTCCCTGCTGACTGACTACTGCGACAGTCAACTAGAAGATATATGCTCCAGTCTGATTTTTATAGCCCCACATTTCTGAAATATTACCACTGAGCTAGGATTTGAGGTATGCAGGAGGGGGCATGCTTATTCTGCTAACTAACAACCCGTACACATGTATTTATATGCACTATTCGTAACTC
>VUQJ01027670.1:6484-17462 GCA_015108635.1 Andinoacara biseriatus | reverse complement strand
CCAGGTTTCACAGCAAAACCGTCTTCACAGTGCTCTTTGTTTTAGCGTTTTCTGATTTAAACCAAATACTCAAATAAAACAAACCAGTTTGTGGAGTGTGGCAAATAAATGCGTAATCTTTGGAAGCTCTGTGAACTTATTGTGTAAATATATAAGGTGACATCTCTGTAATCACAGTATTTCTAATCATAAAGCATTTCTAATCTTTAAGATTTATGTGTACTTCTGTGACTTCAATTGTTGGGTAAATTTAAGAAATTTTTTTAATGGTTACCTCATTTATGGTATTAAATATAAGAAATGTTCAGGACAGCTTCTCTTAAACATTTTGATGTAGCATTGGGGTGCTTTAAGATGCAGTGGTGGGTGAAAAAGATGTTGTAGCCACATTTATATCTACACAAAGCAAACGACAAATTTGTCAATTAATAAACTACTTAATTCAACAATGACTGAGCCTATTTATTAAAAGTCTATTTCAGTCTGTTTTTATTTAGCCTTTTATTGCCCTGTTGTGCAGATTTTGTCAGTGAACCATAAATTATCATTACTTTATTGTTGACATTTTAGCACAAGTCAACTACTTTGTTCCAATCAATTTGCATGTTCAAAGAAAAACTCCCAAAACTAGAAAAGATTCATCAGAGGTTGGAATGACCCAGTTCCCAGTCCCAGCCCATTCAGCAGCAGAAGTCATAAAATTACAATTTCTTTGCAGTCAACATCACACAGAAACTTAAAATCAAATGTAACTTTGTGATTGCTGGTTGTTTTTGTTACATTTTTTCATATTGCCTATTGTCCACATTGTGTTCTCCTTTTTCCTGTTTTTAGAGCTGAGTCCTCCTTGTGTTCATTTCTGTTTCCCTCTCTACTTTTTTCATATTTGATTCTGATAAGTCTTTAGCTGTGTCCAAATTCAGGGGCTGCATCCTTCGAAGGATCCGGTCTACATAGGCTGGGTCCTTTGAAGACCGTGAAGACCGCGAAGGTCAGAAATGAGCTGCTGTGAAATTGGACGCTCTAACTTTTATATCTGCATTACCTGCCTTTACCTGTGCTTAGCAACTGTTGCATAGCAGCTATAACAGCACGAAGCATAGCTGTGGAAAAGAAGGCATTAAAATGAATACCAAACTTTTGTGATTTATTTATTGCCAGTTTAGCCAGTCTCGATAGTCGGGGATCAGCCTGCCAGGGCCTCTGCCCTTGGCCACCGCCCAACACACACTGCACCCGGCCCCTATGACTCCTCCTAGTGGTGGGTGGTGGTGGGTCTAATTCAATATAACCTGTTAATTCAATTCAATTTTATTTATATAATGCCAAATCACAACAAACAGTCACTGTAACTCTCTTTAAACAGGAAGAACCCTCCAGCAGAACCAGACTCAGGGACGAGCAGTCATCTGCTGGGACCAGTTCAGGGTGAGGGGAGAGAGAGAGGACAAAAGAACTTGTTAAAACAAGTATAACACATTTCTACGTTAAGGAATAAAGCCGAGCAAATGATTGATTTCCAATTTTACTGACAGCTCTCTAGTAAGACATTAAAGTTAGATAAAGCTATCCAGTTATGAAGCTTAACTTAAATTTCAGCCAAACCAATTTGCTCAGTAACAAATGAAATATTGAAATAGACCAAACATCATCCGTTAGTTATCATCTGAGTGAATTATGTGTGTTTTACTTCTACTCTATGGTGAAAGCCAGCAGGATGTGCTGAGAGTCAGGCGTTCTCTCCGGGTATAGTGAGTCTCGATCACCCGGTCAGCTGACAGCTGGTGAGGCAAGTTGCTGGAAGAACAGCAGGAACAGGCGTCTCCGAAAACGTTGGAGCACTTTTGCAAATAAGCACTATCTTGATAAAACAAGCAAATATTTGAGGTGTACACATCTACATTCTCATCTGAAAACATCTTAAAAGTTTATTTTGTGTCACAGAAACAGTCATATTTGTCAAATCTGAAGGCAAAATCTAAATAAATATAACAGCTGAGGAGCTAAAATCTAATGTAAAAGTCCAAAATTTAAAACCCTGACCCAGTCCAGGACCCAGGACCATAACATAAACTTTTGTTTGCAGATGAGTATTCAGTTGAAAATTAACACAATTTTCCACATTATTTATAAGGAAATAATACACACTGATTTCCTTTACATTTGTAGTCAGATAAACTTACATTAACTACATTAACTTTCTCACAATTACATATGTGCATTTATAAATTACAAATATATTTTAAAATATTTTACAAAAATAATACTTTTATCGAGTGTGCGACAAAACACTTTACTGTTGCCACTGATATTAAATTAATTACAGTGCTATGATGGCGTATCACTGCAGTAGATTCATAAAATAGGACAATGTTTTTAACTGTTTCTAATGAGTAGATCAGGACCAATTATATATTATGTCATCTTTTTGCAGTTTCCTCCTTGTGTTCATATGCAGTGTAAAAAAAAAAAAAAAAAACTTAACCCAGCTAACCTCTTTCATTAGACTGCTTGTTTTTTTATTTTTATTTTCCTACTTTCTCTTCTGACCTTTACAGTTTTGTTTGGTTTAGGCTACAAACCTCCTCATTGAGGTGCATTTTTACATCAGAAAGCAAACAGCAAGTCTACTTGTAGAGTCACAGCATGTAGTTCAGGCTTGGAGGGAATTATTTTCCTGTATGTATACTCTGTCAAAACCTTTTGAAATATTACGCTGAAGTGCATCAGGTGTCCTGGAAATGCATCACTGTCCTGAGTGGGTAGTTTGTCTGCATTCTTCATGTTGCTTCTAACAATGAATTCCTGTTTGGAATTCTGTGTTTTCATTGACTTGTCACTCACATGCAAAGAACGTTGAACTTGCTATACAAAGAAATTCTGAATGATTGATGAGCAGCTCAGCAGCATATTTCACATATTTCACAGAAGAAATTTCTCTGTCACGCACACTCATGAATGCATATGCAGTGTAAAATTTAAAAAAAAAACTTAACCCAGCCAACCTCTTTCATTAGACTGTTTGGCACTGGAGAACAGCCTGCTGATAGGCCTAGGAGATTTCCCGGACACCTGAGATCATTGTTGTGAACAATGAAACTGACAAGTGAAGAAAAAAATTTGGTTATAGAATCCATGTATGAACACATGAATGTACATGATAGAGACATACTGGGAATCAAAAACATGTCCTAAATGTATGTCAAGGTTGTAGGTAGAATATGATTCTATTCTACTTTCCCACTTCTCAGTAAATTTAAAAAGTAAGTATGAGAATAATCATATCTACCCAAAGCAGTCCAGCATCAGCTGGGATATACTGTAAAACCTCTGATTTTTTTTTTTCAAACCACCAAAAACAACAGTGAGGGGTCTGTTCACCTCTGCATTTAACATTAAACCCACAGAGGTTGAGTCCATCTTGGGTCCCATTTTATTCACAGTCTACATGCTTCAGACAACTCCTTTGGAAATATGGTCAAGATTTTCACTGCTATGCAGATGATACACAACTCTATGTCTCATTTAAACCTGGTACTACTGATATCTCTGATTTCTTGCTGTTGAAACAGTTTCTCCCAAGTAGAGTCCATGCTCTCACTATGGCCCTAAGTGAACAAGAATGGTCTGAATGTCAAAGTGTTGAAGTTTTCCTGAATGCATCCAAAGGTTTTCTGACTCAGAAATTTCTACAGACACAGAGATGGGGGTGGTGGGGACCTTCTTGTCTGCAGGAAGTGTTTTATTTCACACCTGATCACTGAGAGGTGAAAAAGTTTCACTGCGGTGCACATCATTGGGGACAGCTGAACAACCAGCACTAAATCTCTAATTTTAAAAAAGAAAATATAAACTGCAGCCGGTGGTCACCACTGAGAGTTTCTAGCAAGACTGTAAGACAGTCAGCAAATTAATCAGTGACAGCTTGTACCAAAACAATTGTATTATCTGAAATTTGGCTCCCTGACCAGCCTTGGGTAGCCGGGTATCTCGTTTTTCTCCTGGATGTTTTGTAAACAGATGCTCTACCCCCCCACAGTTTCCATCTTTTGACCTGTGTGAACTGGTATCCCTAGACCAAGGTTGCTGATGAATATTCCACCTCTTATCAGGAACTGTTAGCTGAGGGGGGTGCTGGGTCAGCCCCACAGTAACTTGAACCCACTCACCTTCGTTGGCTCCCTTCCATCCCCGCCCCTCCCCACTCTAGCGCTCCCATGCAGTATATGTGCTTACTCACACTACGCTATGCAGAGCTTTTTCCAGCCTCATATTGTGCCCTGTTATGTGGGGCAAAGTATGAGATGCTTTTTTTCTCATTACTTCCCCTTGTGTTTGCTACGTTTTTGTCTTTGAACAGCAGCACCTATGATGGCTGCAAGGCCGAAGACACTTATCTCCATGTTTGTTTGATTTGTTTGTTTTTTGGATGGGTGTTCTGGAAGGCCATTTTGTTATATGTCTGAGATAAAATGACAATAAATTGATTCTGATTCTGATAGTCTGGGCTCTGTTACTTGTCTGCAAAGGTAGTTTTTGCTCTTAAAATTATTGTTGCAATCTACCAGAGATTCGCCAGAGATTTTATCCAAAGGTGCGGACACCTTTTTTTTTGAGTGCTGCTTTCAGAGCGCGCCATTTTAATTTACAGAAAACTAAAACATAGTTTGTGGCTGGCCGCTGAATAGAAATTAAAATTATTCAGTCTATAAATTATTTGTAAAACTGGTGATAGAACATCTATATAACCTTTTATAAATGTTGTAATTTGTGTGCTTTAATTTATTCATCAGGCTAGGGTTGTTCAGATCGAACATGAAGAAAGTAAGTTTTTAAACTGCAAATAACCACATAATGTTTGGTTTGGAGCAGGAACAGTGTATCAGGTTGACTCTAGCAAGCGAGGCAGAGCACCCCAATGTAAGACTCAGACGAGGAGGATATGATAACATAAAGCTTTAATTTAAAAATGCTTGGCAGCAAAAACATGGACGTAGCATAAACATGGACAACGCATGAAGCACACAGCAGGGGAAAACCAACGACGGCACGACAAGGACCGGGGGAAACACAGGCAACATATACACAAAGGGATAATGAGAGGAGTGGAAACGTGGAGAGCACAACTGAACATAATACACAGAGAAACAGGAAACAAACAAAAATAACCAAACAAATGACAAACCAAAATCCTAATGCATAACAAAACTCAAATAACATAATGTGCACTGGGAAACCGGCCCAGGACACAGTGTGTTTGTTGTGGGTATGTCTTTATCACCAACAGATGCCAGGACCCTGTTTCGGGGTGGCAGTGGTCAGCCACAGACAAGAAGGAGGCCAACTGGGCATATCTTGGCTTTATTCATGCATGTTTAAACAAGCTTTCTGTAAACTGTGATGGTTTATTGTGACTGGTTTACTCACTGTTCCTGTGGTGTCAGGGTTTTGTTGTTTTCACACTGTGGTCAGGTTGCATGGATAGACTAGTAGGCCTTGCTTTGATGCCTCATTTGTTGTCTTGGGGTGCCGCCACGCATTTTGTGGTATAACAGTGTAATAACATATTTACTCCACTTCTTTTGGGTCTGTGCCCAGTTGCTGACCACTAATATTTGATATTATTCCACTGATGCTCAGCAATTCTGTATGCTATATACTGGTACTGTATTAGAAATGGCTTATTTACTAGTCTGTAATTAGGTGCAATTGCATAGTTATGCAAAACTATACTTTTTATGTCCAGAAGCAGGTCTAAATCCCATATCTCCTAAAAAGCCTGTGCCCTCTAGATTGGACATGGCATGCAACACACTCCTCAATGTCATGGACATAACATAGTTTTACAATGTATATCATACTGAAATACATTGTTTTTCAACAGACTTGTGTACATGGGGCAGGGCAATGCATACCAAAAAAAATCAACTTCAAACCTCAAATGGAGGTAACAATGAAGTGGTATGAGGGGAGCCCCAAATCAAATTTTGCTTAGGGCCCCTTCATGGCTTGGTCCGGGCCTGGCCTGTGTGTTAGAATGGAAGGATGCCGCAACGTTTAATGGAACTGAAAATTTTCAACCTGCAAAGGACTGAATTCAAAGGCACTCCAAAAATAAAAGTGAAAAAGTATTCAGCAGGTTAGTCACTCTGCCCACATTTCATTGCAGCAACTCACAATGGTACTCAGTAGCCCCCACATGCTTCTATGCATGCCTGACAGCGTCGGGGCTCTTGTGGCAGTTTCTGCCTTTTAGCTATGGTAAAAAAAAAGTCCTGTTGGGCAGGTTCTTCATTTGGCCCAAGTCATGCATGGTTTGTTTTTGTTTTTATTAAGGTTAACAAGTGTCTTGCTTTGACAAGAAGGGCGTGAAAATTACAACTGGTCAAGACTGTTGAATGAAGGGGTAGTTGTTCTTGGCCCGCACTGCAACATTCTTGTAAACGGGCATGCTGGGGAACCTGAGAAAAGAACTTGCAGTTTGCAGCTAGCACATTACTTCCTCTCTTATTTAAATGTAGAATGTATAGTCTGAGAATCCGACAACATCCCAAAAGAAGTTAAAAAAAAAAGAAGTAAATAACGCCATTGTGAGCTTCACAAGCTGATTAATATGAGCAGGCACATATACACAGAGGTATATTAATGTAATTTCATGTCCACCTACATACACTATATTGCCAAAATTATTTGATGATGTCGGCCTACCCTGTGCAGCTAAAACAGCTTCAACTCTTTTGGGAAGGCTTTCCACAAGTTTTAGGAGTGAATTTTGTGGCTCACAGTCTAATGCTCTAATAAATCCCAAAGGTGTTCCTATCATGGCACCATGCTGGAATTCACTGAGCTCCTGAGAGCGACCCATTCTTTCACTGATGTTTGTAGAAGCAGTCTGCATGCCGAGGTGCTGGTTTATACACCTGTGGCCGTGGAAGTGACTTGAACACCTGAAATCAGTGATTTGGATGGTGAGTGAATAATATTAATAGCAATTACAACCAAACGATTAATAATAAAGTAGTTCATCTGGGCCATGATCCGTTATTGCATATAACATAACAGATGTGATCTTGACCCTGAGCGCACAAATACTGCATGAAGAGATATTCTTGTAAATTCTGGGCAGATTCACAGCTCTCCATGACATTAGCTCATTAGACATTTTACTTGATGACCTAACACAGAATTTCAGGACTGATTTTATTTTATTTTTTTTACTTTTGTGTCTCATTGTGTATTTTTCAGGGAATTGTATTGAAGCCTGTTGGATGTCCTACTCTTTAAAAACTTAAGTTAAAAGTTTTATAAATGTGACATCAAGGGGTCCTGACAAAGCGTTACTCTGTGACAAATTGGGGGGGACTGCTTTAAAGATGGGTGTGATAAAAATGACAGTGCACTAAGTGCACACAGATGCTACAGGAACGCTGCTTACCAGTAAAAGGAGAGGTTACAGTAATATCAGATTATCTGAAAAGAAATTCTATTAGACCGTATACTATTTCTAATAATACTAATAAAATGTACAAACAAAAAAAAGATAATCAGAAGAAAATGGATGGAACAAAAAAGAAAAAATAACCACAGTCTGTTTTCAAAGCCAGAATAAAGCTGCTTTAAAAGAAAAAAGTTCCAGACAAATGCAGTCAAAGCTTCACTAGAAAAAAATGAAAACTATTCAAGTACAAACAAGGGCGTCAGAAGGTTAGTTGGCATTTCTGGAGTCTGGAGTGAACTTTTGCTTTTGATATCAAGATTCTTTTTTTTTTTGTCATTGTTTAAAATGAACACAAGCACAGTACCACAAATTGGAAAGACTCCAATGAAAAAAAAAAGAATTTGTATGTTGCGCAGTGCTGGAGAAGCAGTAACTGGTGTTGAGCATCAACAGAGACACAAGCTAAACCCTCCATTCCTGCCAGGTGAAATATTAAAATTATGCTGCCTGGCTTACATTGCTTCAAGTCATTGTTGAATCAGGTCCATATTTTAACACCTTTATCAGTGTGCTGCAGTGCAGCCAGCCACTTATTGGCTTTTGTTTCTGATGTTTTGTTTGATTTTTATTTATTTAGTGTGGTGGTGGTGGATATAATGTCATTGTAGATTGTATAGCATTTAACTAAAACACTTTCTTGGATTTTATCAGCAATGCATTCCTTTGTTGTTGAAACACACTGTTTAGCATTAAAGCGGTAAACTAAATACTACCAGGAAGTCATGTGATACAGTTGTAAGTCACTCCTAGCTGTCTCATTGAACTCTCATTCATTAGTTAGTTGTAGCTATACACCAGTGGCATTCTGTTAGGGCAAGCAAGTAAAGCAGTTCTTGTCCAGTGAAATGTAAAAGAAGATATAAATTAAAACCAAAGTGAATGCAATCTCTCCTTACATCTCACACAGCATTTTGTCCTATAAGATTCTCTCATTGCATCTTTGCATCATCCTTGAAATTACTGCCATCTTGTGGCTACAGTTGGCTACTGTCTCAGGAAGCAGGCTTAAGTCTGTAGGACTCTAGTCCCACTGGATTCTGCAGCGTGTCTCAACTTCATGGGTCTGTCTGTATCTTGGGCCAATAGGCAAGCTGAGAAGTCAGGAGCTTTTTCTGGTCTTTGATGGGAAACTGATGGAAGACTAGTGTGCCAAATGAGCTGCGGCTGAGTCTGCATTCACTACTCTGAGTGCAGCTACCATCTGAATGTTCAAATGGAGCTAGTATTAGCAAGTAAATAAGCATCTGTGATTTATCATTTTAACATTTTAGTCTCCTCTTTCTAACCATCTTGAACAACGTGTGATGTACGAAACCTTTACAAACTCCTTTAGCATGTTACCAAAGATAGGGGTCATCCAGTTCCTACAATATCCAGGTTAATAAAACAGTCAAAAGTTGAGCAGGTGCAGGCCCCAGCAGCATCTCTGAGGAATCACAGTTGATTAAAGGTGCTAAAACACCACCATCATTTTTCCATTCATTAATTCATTGACTATTAATTTCACACACTGCTCAAACCTCTTAATTCGCCTCTGATTTTATTTTATTTATATATTTTATGCACTTTTTCAAATCAAAAGTTGGTTTGTTTTTTGAGATTGTTAAAAGCTGTTTCTTAGCAATACATGGTGCTCACAATAACTACTACAGAAATATGGCTTTATAGAATATTATGCATTAATGTAGAACATTTTTCAGTATGTTAATACTATGTTAATGCCTAAAACATGAACAAGTCTGTAGATGCTGCCGTTCATGGTGGTTTGGAAAATAAAGATTCAAAGATGAAACTTTTTTTGTTTGAAGCTTTTTATTAAATAGAAGTTTATTTTCATGCATCCATAAAACGTTATTGGTTATGAGTTTCCCTATTTACCATGAAAACAAGGGGGCATTATATTAACATAAATGATGATGTGCAGAGCAATATCTATATAGAATGATTCCCATAAAACACTTGACAATAAATACATTTACAGTCTTACAGTTGATATAGAAACTTATTTAAAATTTAACATTTAAATGATGAAGGTATTAATAACTTATTTCACAAAGAGTCAGAATTAAAACTTATTCTAAACCACTAATGACTAAAATATTTATTAATTATTAAAATTATTACCTCCTCAAATGACAACTGATAAAATTAACATAATTATATCTTGCGTATTTAAAATGATTTAATTAGCCACTGCAATTACAAAGCTAAATAGAATATTTAGAGTAATGTCTCATGTTTGAGTCAGAGATATGATCAGCATGTTCCTATTTAGCCTCGTCCCTGGCCAAGATCGTCTGAAACAAAATGACTTTTTTCCTGAGCTCAGACATGAAGGGTACGTTTTTATCCAGCTGTTTGGATTCTCTGCCCGTACTCGGCTTCAGGATCTTCACCGCCTCCTCAAACATCTCATCAGTGTAGTGAGTTTCTTTATTAGCTGCCACCATCTCATCAATCTTTTTAATCAGCTCAACAACCTGAGCTCGGTTCTTCATGTTACTGTTGTCAAACGCATAATACCTGTTACCACATCTTCGCAGCAGTTCTTTCAGCTTGTTGTGGCCGGTTTTTACATAGTTATCTATGCTTACACCCTGCTGAGTCAGTTTGTCACCATGAGTGAACAGGACAATCATGTAGTTTGATGCCTTCGGTCCAAACAGCTTCTCCAGGGCTTCCACACAGTTTTGCTCCTCAGTGGTAAATCTGCCAATCTGAAGGACGAGCAGGAAGACGTGCGGGCCGGGAGTGGTAATCTGAATGCATTTTGCGATTTCTCTCTTTATAATATCTGCATTTTTAGATGTGTCTAGAAGGCCAGGTGTATCGACCACAGTGATCTTTCTTGTACAATCTGGAACATTTTCGATCCCACAGGTCTCCGTCACCGACTCTGAGCTCACATTAGACCTAAAGAGCTCTTTGCCCAGGATGGTGTTGCCAACGGCGCTCTTCCCAACACCAGTTTTCCCAATCAACACAATCCGCCTTGGAGGCCCTGCAGAGAAAATTATTCAGGGTTACTATTACTGTTTGGATGAACATATTTTCAGGTGCAATAAAAATTACATAAGTGGCACCAAAAGAACAATGAGTGCAACATAAAGAGGAGGTCTGAGCAAAGGAAATTTACCATCAGGGATTGCAGCACTGTTGCCCATCTTTATTCTTGTGTGACTGTGAATGAATGAGGAGAATCTCAGCTTTGCTCTGTTTTAATGTAAAGCAGCTCCCCGCTCTCCACCCACTGGGTGGAGTTAACCTCTCAGCGTGCAGTATATAAACAGGAGTGCATTTCAAAGCTGATTCAGATCTTGGGAAACCTGCACACTGTTTCTCTGACAAGATGAATTCTTCAAAGGCTCAAAGTAAGTAACTCTTATTTATTTAGTTCCATTAGTTTCACTCTTACAGCAGAGTTTAATAAGTACGAGCAATAGAATCTCAAAATCCTTTATTTAGAAAATCTGAAACTAA
>VUQJ01027666.1:0-10964 GCA_015108635.1 Andinoacara biseriatus | reverse complement strand
CCATGCATTTATTACTTCTAGGCTGGACTATTGTAATTCATTATTATCAGGCTGTCTTAAAAGCTCCCTGAAAAGCCTTCAGCTGATCCAAAATGCTGCAGCTAGAGTCCTGACAGGGACTAGAAAGAGAGAGCAGATTTCTCCCATATTGGCTTCACTTCATTGGCTCCCTGTTAAATCTAGATTAGAATTTAAAATCCTTCTCCTCACATACAAGGCTTTGAATAATCAGGCCCCATCTTATCTTAAAACCTCATAGTACCATATCACCCCAATAGAGCACTTCACACTCAGACTGCTGGATTACTTGTGGTTCCTAGGATACTTCAGAGTAGAATGGGAGGCAGAGCCTTCAGCTTTCAGGCCCCTCTTCTGTGGAACCAGCTCCCAGTTTGGATTCAGGAGACAGACACCCTCTTTATTTTTAAGATTAGGCTTTAAGATTAGTGTTTCTTTTTATTCACCTCTTTTCACTCTGTTTATCCTGACTCTGCATTTAATCATTAGTTATTATTAATCTCTGTCTCTCTTCCACACTGTGTCTTTTGTCCTCTCTCTCTCCCCTCAGCCCTTGGTCCTCCCCTTGGTGGTGAGGGAAGCTACCACTCAGGCTGTAGTTAGAGTCGGAGTTACACATGATATTTATCAGCTTATCTGCTGCTATAAAACATCACGAGCAGCATTGTGGGACTTTACATCCTTTATTCGGAAAGTAGTGGCGAATGTGGAAAAAGTGAACAACACCTGAATTTAAAACCAACATGTTGAGTTTACTGTCAGAAAACTGGGAAAAATGTGAGTGGATATGTTTCTTAAAGGCGTCCGACCTCTCATCCCAAAGGCTTCTTCAGTGCTAAAACCAAAAGGTGGCGTGACCCAGGTACTTAACACAAGAAAACATCTACTTGAAGTTCTCTGAAGCACTCGAGAATGCTAACCTAACGAGTGTTCTTCATCTATTACTGTGGTGGTCGCGACCATAGTGCACATGTCTGAGGACCCCTGTTTCTAAAAGACCCCGGCTTCAACCGTTTACATGACAACGGACCCCGGTGCGTTTCTGAAATTATCCACTCTGGACAAAAACGCATCGTTTTCACTCTGTTCTCATGTAAACGGGAGGCCGAAACACATCGAAACAACGGCGTTTTCATTTTGAAACAGTGTGGTGTAAACTCTGCCTAAGTTTACCTGACTCAGCTGTACATTTGCATATAAAGGTTTGGACCAGGAAGACAAATGGTTTGAAAGAGGAGGTAAAAAAAGGATCTATGGCCACTGTGAACAACCATCACTGAACAGAGGAGGTGGATCACCAATTTCATCTCCATCTACAATGCAGTCTTGAGCTCCCTCCCCTTGCACCTTAACTTCCACTCCACCTTTCTTTAGGTGACCTCCATAGGTCACGTAATAGAGTCGCTCATTAGTTTCACCCAAAACCCCTGATTGTAACGGCCCATCCCTTTTCTCCTCCCTGGCTCATGTGATTATGCACATGATCAATTGTGGGTCAACAACCACCTCCAGGGGACTACGCCCAATAGGATTTAAATACCTGGGTCTCTCCACCTTTTGGTTTTAGAACTGAAGAAGCTTCTCGCATGAGAGATCAAATGTCTTCAAGAAACTTAAAGAAGTCCAGTGGCCTTTTTCAAGCTCCAGAGACAACCATGACCTGCACAGATGTGAGCAGATAAATATTAATCCCTGCTCTGAGTGTTTGATGATCTGATCATTCCAGCTGCAGAGCTGGAAAACTTTCTCCTAAACTCAGTGAGAACCCTGCAGGTCGCATATGTTCTGACTGCTGCTTTATGCTGCTTAGGTCCTCCTGAGGGGCCCTCGGCTCTTTGTACCGGGACCAGACCGGTGGCCCTGTGAGGATGATGGACCCCGTGATCCCGCCGGGCCCCGGCTCCAACACCAGGAACAGGACTAGGACCGGGATGGAGCCCAGAACCTCAGCGTACAGGCGAACACTCGCTGTGGTCCTGTTGGTGGTTGGCATGCTAGTTTCTGTAGTGACCTCAAGCTCACCTGCTCCAGGTAGAGTGTGATTTTTTTTTCTAAGTACTGCCCGGCTTGTGTCTGACCTCTAACCTCTGGGCTATCTGTCTAGAGCAGGAAGTGAACGTTGGGCTTCCTTATAAGGACTGCAGAGCTGCAGCAGTCTTATTCTGAGCTTATTTTAGCTTCATATTCTTGTCCTCCCACATTACTGAGTCACACACACACAGACTGAGTCACATGACCTGCTGATGTCAGACGGTGGAGGTTTAAAGTGACAACAGCTGATCACATGTAGACGTATAAATGCAGCAGGAAGCTTCTTCAGCACAAACAGCTGCTCAGCGGTCAGATCGCTGTTTTTCTTACTGTGTTGGTATGAAGTCACATTTGTCCTGAAACATTACTCAGAATGAACACTTTGATATTTACGGGGTTTATGCTTTCATTACAGCACCCCCTATGGGTTATAAAGTGCACCACAGGTGTTAGACATCCACCCATGGCTGCTTTTTTATTTTTTTAATGTGATGAATTTGAGACAGCCTGATGAAGATTTAGAAATGACACATCACCTGGTTATACCTGCACACAGAAATGTAGCACAGCTTCCTGGATTAACTTGTTTGTACTTCAGCCCACCTGCTACAGCGCACCTGTGCAGAAGAGCCATGCAACTATGGATTTATCCCAAAAAACTTTAACATTAAACACAATGTGTAACAAAACCATTTAAATAAAGTAGAAAAGCTCAATAAAAAATACAAGAGAGCTAAATGTGAATAAAACAATTAGAAAACAAATCTCAGGGAATACTAATGTGATCCAATAGGAAGCTTAATGATTCGGAATCTGAACACTTACAGGGGTTTTGGTTTGTGAGTGTGAGGCAACAGCTTTAAAACCATCGCCAAAGGAAAAACAGCTGCTCGAGAGTCTGAATGTGGTTTATGTTGAATGTTTTACAAAAACAATTCAAACTTTAAAAGATATAATCCTCCAAAAATAACCTCTCATAGTTTTAGCCTCAAAGTGCACTTTGAGTATCTAAAGTATTAGTACTTATACAGAATCATACTCATCATTAATGTGTTTGATGATCCACCTACAGGGAGCAGCTGGAAGAAAAGGGGACCATATACTGCTGGGAAGCTTCATCTCTAATAATATGTCATATATGAGTAGATTTATATTTTAAACTTGCAAAATCAGAAGGAACCACAGTTTTAAAATAAATGTGACGGAGTAAAGAAGTTTAGTGCTGTTAAATACATCTGGACTGAACACATCTGCCATAGCTGGAGCTGTGAGGGCCCCTCAGTGTCAGAGAGCCTGGGGACTATCAGGAGGTGCTTCTCAGAGCTGATTCACCCTTCAGGTCTCACCTGATTCTCTCAGGATGAATTTACTTCCTTCTGTCCAGTCTCCCTCCCCTCACCCCCAGCCGGTCACAGCAGGATGCCCAATGTCATGGAGGTGATCATGTCATCATCCTTTTACCTGTGTGAGAGAGTACAGGTGCTGCACAGCAAGCAGCAGATTGGTGTCTACTCAGGTTAACAGTGAGGCTCAGGGAGTGCAGGCGCCCCCCAGTGGCCATGGGCTCAAACTGTAACAGAGATGATTTAAAGGAAGAAATGACTTTTAGCTTCAGTCTGTGTGTGAGAGGGCGTCGTCTCCTGAATACCAATGACTCGTCTCTGTGCTGCACGTGATGCTGCCGCAAAGCACGGCGTCACCACGGCAACAAGGCCAAGACCAGATGAAAGAGACCTAGTCAAGGCTGCGTGTGTGTGTGTGTGTGTGTGTCACAAAGACAAATAGGTTTAAAGAGACTGCAGAGGAGGAAAAAAAGAGGAGTGTGTTTCTGTTGTGTGGATGCAGCAGCTCGATGAGGACGAGCAGAGCGGCTGCATCTTTACGTTAAACTGAACCAAGAACGACAACGTCCTGTTGAAATGTTTCTTCATTCGCACAGCTGCAACATTGAATCTACTTCATTGAATCTGATTCAGACTCTTTAATGTGTGCTGTGGGGTGGCTTTAAATCATAAAATACTGATGTTTGTAATTGGGGTGGGGGGGTGGGGGGGGGCTCCTCGGGTTTGGAGAGAATCTTTTTTTGTTCACGGCATCTTTGTTCAGTTACGCCGAGCTTTTATGTTCAATTTCTGTCCTTCTGGCCCACAGGTGTGCTGAACTTCAACAAGACGACTGATCCTTCATCACCATCATCCTCCCCTCCTCCCAGACCCTCACCCCCCAGCCACCCCCCAGATTCTGGATACCACAATAATGGAGGTGGTGCAGGCTCGGCAGAGGATCCGGACTCTGGCGCTCAGGGGATCCACCTCCTGCTTAGACCTCCAGACCTCCTGTCCCCCAGTCTACCCCCACCCCTCCCCCCACACAGCCAGCCCACCCTCACTCCTCCTCCCCCATGGGAGCAGGGCCCCTCGCTAGAGGAGGCCTGGGGTTCTGGAGACTATCTGGAGACTCTGTCCTTCATGGTACCTGAAGGCGAGGAGATGGCCCTCGCCACTCCACTGCCCAGCCATCCCTACGACCGGGACAACGGGGGGGACTGGATTTCTTATGACACCTCCTTCCCAGCTCGCCCCACTCTCCCTCTGTCCTCCCAACTTCGCCTCTCGCCCTCCTCCTCCACGCCCAGCATTCCCCTGCATACTCTCCAAGCCCATCCGGATGTCTTCCCCACCTGGGACGAGGACTATGACTTGGAGGACATGATGCCACTGGAGCCGACGGAGCTGCTGCTGCCTGACATGAACAGTCTGGAGTACTACACAAACCTGCTGGCCCGGGAGAGGGAGAAGGAGAGGGAGAGGGAAAGGGAGAAGGAGAGGAACAAAGTAACCGAGAAAGACCCTAAACCCGTCATTACTCCTACAGCAACACACACCCACCATCCTCCTGTAACTCCATCCCTAAGCCCCATTCCTCCTCCAGGACTAGAACCTAAGCATCCCCCAGCGCGGCCCACCCCTCCCCTCACCCTCTCAACTATCCTTACAGGTGAGGATGAGACACCTGCTCCAACAACCTCCCCCAAGATCCTAACCACCCCGACTCCTCCAGCTCCAAAACACAAAGACCGTGTCCCAGTTCCAGACAGGCATCCTTCCCGACCCCCATCCAACACCAGTAGCTGGGTGCCTCCCCCTCCACCGCTGGGACCACCCACCCGCCCTGAGAGACCAGAGAGGCCCACGGTGGTCACAGAAACGCCAGCAAAAGCTCCTCCCACCAGGACCACAACCACCACCAAGGCTACGACAACAACAACCACCGCCATCACCACCACCCAAATCACAGCCATCAGCCTGACCAGAGCCCCCCCAGTCACCACACCCAGAGTGGCCCAGACCCCGCCCACCAGACAGTACCTGTGCAATGTCACTAAGCCAGAGATGTACCTGGTCAGAGTAGGTAAGAGCCCAGAGGGTCATGTGACTACCTCCAGGTTCTGCACAAACAAGAATGCATTTTCTGTCCAATCACTGATGTCTTCCTGTTTGTGTCCTGCAGTCAGCTCCAAAGGCTCGTCAGCTGGTTTCAGTCAGGTCCGAGATCTTCTGAAGAGAGAGTTCAACCGCTCAGTGGAGCTGCAGGTACAAACAGCATCACTGCTACCAGCAGCTGCTGATTGTAGATAGATCAATACTTTATTGATCCCAAAGGAAATTAGGGAACAGTTTCTCATTACTTTCTCCTGACAGTCAAGTTCCTGCCTGATCAGTTGGACTTCAAACATCACACAACACTGGCTAAGTGTTAACGTTTAGCTCATCCCACGCTGTGGTGAGGCATCTATCATCAATCTGTCCACAGTCACAAGAATTGCTGCTCCTCCTACAGTTCAAACTCACTGACAATGATTACCTAATAATTTTCATTTTCACCAGATTTGAATACCTATGATGAGAGAACCTGTGACCTGATGAGTCACTACATCACTAATGTTCTGGCTTCTGTAAAGCGGGTCTGGTAGTGGACTCTGTTAGCTTGTTGGTCACCAATGATGCAGAAAAGAGGCACTTTGGATTCTACTCAAGTAGAAATGAGTATGCAGACTGTCAGAGGCAGGCAGAGAAATTTGATTAGACATGCAATAAAAATGGTTTAATAATGAAAATATGCCACCTAATACACGCTTTCATTTTTTACATTTCTCTCTATTTGATGTTAATAACTGAACTAAACCTAAAATCTGGAAACAATTTAATTCAACTCTGTTCTTTCTAATCTTAGTAAAGTAAGTAGGATAAAGTAGATCTCCTCAAACCGTCGACTCTCTGCAGTCTCTGGTCTGAGTGCTGCTTTCTCACCTGTTCAAATTAAAGCTGCTCACTGAACTCACCTGGCTGTTTCCTCTTCAGTTCCTGAGAACTCCATCCAGTTTTGCCTTTCGCGTTGTGTCGGGACCGCTGATCTTCACTGCCATGTCCGTCATCAATGCCCTTCGCAGACCACCACCACGCTTCGGCCCCATTCCCACCGTGTCACCACTGTACACCATACCTGACTTCAGGTATCAGATCCACTCTGTGCTGCAGTTTGTTCCCACCCATATCGACATCAGAGTCTGCAACTTCAGTGAGCGGGTGGAGAGAGGGCTCATGATGGCGTATGCAGAAACACGAAAGAGATCTCACGAGGCAGGAAACGCCACCGTACAGGTGAGTCTGACCACATGTCTTTTCAGGCTGTCCCTTCTGCAGTACTTTTCTAAATTCTTTGGCTTTTTCACGCAGTTGTTGAACATCACCATGAGTGCGGCCCGGCCGACGGCGGAACAGAAGGTGCCCGTCGAGATTACATTTGCAGTGCGGGATGGGCGGGGCTACCTGCCGGGGTCGGAGGTCAGTGAACACCTGAGGAAGCTCAGCCTGGTGGAATTCAGCTTCTACGTGGGATTTCCTGCGCTGCAGATCGCAGAACGTACGGCACACAAATGCAGGACATGTTAGAACAAACATTAAACCAATAAGATGCTGTTCATTAAACCTGTGTTCACAGCCTTCCACTACCCTGAGCTGAACACATCTCACCACCTGCGCTCCACCTGGGTCCGTACAGGTAAAAACTCCACTCGAAGTCTTTGTACTGCCTAGTACTGTTAAAAGTATTACTCTCTGATGAACTCCCCTCTGTGGTTTCAGTCTTGCTGGGAGTTCAGGAGCAGCTGGTGGCCGAGAGAAGTTTTAAAGCTCGTCTGGAGAGACGCCTGGCTCTGCTGCTGGAGGAGGGACTCCAGGAAACCAGCAGGAGGCGCTGGAGGAGAGCCACAGCTGTGGGCAACAACAGTCTACAGGTACACACACAATGCAGGCATGCACACCATCGAGGTACGCACACTGTGCAGGTGATTTTGTAAAAGTGACTTTGGTCTCTAGTGAATTTCCATCAGCACACCTGTCCTGTGTGGAGGTACAGTGAAGTGTTTCAAAACTCACCTATTGTGTTTCAGGTGGTGCGGGTCTCCAGGCTGTCAGGGGCAGAGCGCCCTCTGGAGGTCTTTTATTTTGTTGAGGGTCCAGGCGGGGAGAGGGTGCCCGCTGAGGTGACAGCCACCACCCTAAACCATGTGGACCTTCAAAGAGCTGCCATCGTCCTTGGACACAAAGTCCAGAGACCGCTGGCCCAACGTGAGTCCGACCCGAGTCTGTAGAAATGGCCTCTGATTGGTTTATAAAGTGTTGTATGAATAAAGCTTGATTGTGTCTCTCCTGTATCCAGCTGTGGAGACCCTTTCTGTCCCTCCAGCAGAGACTCAGAGCAGCAGCATCTGGCTGATCGTTGGCGTGGTTGTCCCAGTTGTACTGGCTGTCTTCATCATCATTATCCTGTACTGGAAGCTGTGTGGCTCCGAGAAGCTCGAGTTCCAGCCAGATGCCATTAACACCATCCAGCAGAGGCAAAAGGTCAGAGTTCAACAGAAAACAGTTTGACGTTAAAAGAAACTATATAAAAAATGATGACACCCACAGGTTTCTGGCCTCTGCATTTTGGAGCTTCAGTGCTAGCATTTTAGCCACCACAGTGTTGTGTTTTGCATTTGGACGCAAGGGTGAAGCTCTAAGTTCTCAGCTAATGCTAGCTAGCCTGGCTAATCAGTGCTCTTTTTAACATGGGAGTCTATAAGGACTACCTGCTGCTGGAGCCTCCAGTGGACGTTAGTGGAACTGCAGCTTCCTCCACCCTGGAGGTCCACGGTTGGTGTTCTCCTGTAGAATCAGACTGACCTCTGATGTGTGTCCTCTGCCAGCTTCAGGCTCCCAGCGTTAAAGGCTTTGACTTCGCCAAGCTTCACCTGGGTCAGCACAGTAAAGACGACATCATGGTGATCCAGGAGCCCAGCCCACTTCCTGCCCCCGTAAAGGAGGCCACACTCTCCGATGGCGGAGACCTCAACACTCCTAAATCGAAAGGATCATCCACCAAGGCAGCCCGGACAAGTCGGCGCCGGGGGAGGTTAGAGAACCTCAGCTAGAAAAATCCAGAAATATGTTTTGACTTGTTAAAAGGCAAAATTTTCCAGAATTTCTGAAAATATCCAAAAATTTGAGAGGCAACTGGCTGCAGGCAAGTGGGTGCCGCCATACCTCAACTCCATTCCAGAACAGGAAGTTGGTCTCCTTCATGAGTTTATCACTGGGAACACTTGGTCCTAGGTCAAAGTGACTCAGGAACATCATTATGAAGAATTTACTGAAAAACGAACATAAAATGAGGTTAAAATAACTGGAAATGTAAATTACCAAACTGTAAAAATTAAGTAAAGCCGATGGATTTAATTGTTCATGTGAGAAAAGGTCATGTGTCTTCCGGTATAGAACAACTTCCTGTGGAGTCTGGAATGGAGTTGAGGTGTGGCGGCGCACTCTTACCTGCAGCCAGGTACTCATGAAAAACCTTTGCACTTGTGCTTTTATGTTTTAGAATATAAAACTTGCTTGCTTGCACTCGCTTGTTGTATGATATGATATTAAATCAAGCAGGACTACATAGTGAAAGTTTACTGAGTCCAGAGAGAAAATCGTAGCTCTGGATTAATGAACAGACTCTCTGTTGTCAGGCTCAGCCCGTCAGACGGCGACTCGTTAGGAAGTGACCAGTCGAGCGGCAGGGAGTCAGCGGAAGAAAGCACCCGACCTGTGGCCACGCCCAGCGAGGGGAAACAGCACAGGAAGACGCCCAAAAATGGTGAGAGTCGCATTTGTGATGAATAGACTGAAAAAGGAGGCTGAGGCTTCGGCTCTGTTCAAACTTTGTCTTTTCTCTTCAATGCACTGCCTACCTGAAGGGAGGAGCAAGATGGGTATGTTACCATGCCAACACATCACCACCTTCTCACATACCCCTGCACTGATGCACTTTGTCTATCAACAGTGGGAGAGGTGATGCTGCAGAGACAGAGCTCATTATTACAGGACACCTTTACCTTATATAGGCAGGTTATGCAGGCGTGAGCAGTGGATCATGATTTACGGGGTGGATCATTATTGATACGCTAAAACTCAATACTTTGACCACTAAATGATGTGATTTTTGCTTTTAGTTAATAAACACAAGCAAACACACCTCTCAGTGTTTCCCATGTTCTGAAGCTGGATTTTTGGACTGGAATGTAAATGCAGATACCTTTAAAGCACTTTGGGTCAGCCTCTGTTTGAAATGTCACTTTTACCACTGTATGAGCTATCTGGATATGCTTTGCATCTCTGAAAGGACTCTGGCCTTGACCTCTGACCTCTGTGCCAGGGTCTTGCCTCTTGTTTCTTTTGCTGCTCATTCCAGGAAAAAAAGTTCTCTTTTCCCAGTTTTTCTTCTTCTTTTGGCTGCTCCCACAGCAGATGGCTCATCAGTTTTATGCCCTTGTAGTTACCACAGCTCTGCACATCAGCCTTGTTTTTCTTCTTCATCCCTCAGACATCCTCTCCAAGATAGTGTAAACAGTCTGGTTAAAAAGTCCACTGCCCTCTCTCCTAGACTCTCCTCACTCCCTCCTTGATCCTTCCCGATGCTTCCTGATTCACTAAATGTCCTCCATCTGTCCTCCTCTCTCTCATTTTCATTATCTCCTCAAAGTCCTCCTTCCATCTTCTCAACATCCTCTCTTCACTTGTTAGCACATTTCCATCTCTGTCCTTAATCACTCTAACCTGCTGCACATCCTTTCCAGCTTGATCTTCCTGCCTAGCCAATCAATACAAGTCCTTTCCTCCTTCCTTAGTATCTGGCGTCACATATAGCGCACTGTAATACTTTACCTTTGTCTCTGCCACCTCTCTTTTCTGTATGCTTTGCTTCCCACTGCTTCAGTCTACTTTCTTCATCTCCCTATCACACTTTTTCTTTGCTCACCTCATCCTTTGAATATTTCCTGTTCTTCTCATTCCACCACCAAGTGTCCTTGTCCCCTTTCCACTGGTTAGAGGATACACCAAACAAACACCTTCTTGGCAGTTTCCCTCAGCACTCCAGCTGTTCTTTCCCTACCACCCAGAGCCTGTCTCAACTCCTCCCTGAACTCTGTGCAACATTCTTCAACTTCCACTGTTTAATCCGCACCTCGACCTTCACTCGCTTCCACTTCATGATGTCCAAAGCTACAGACTACCATCTGATGCAGCCTAGCTACGTTCTCTCCTGACACCACCTTTCAGATTGCACCTTCTTATATGTCTGATTTCCTCCCACTTCTTAAAGTACATCTTCACCAAAGACATTTCCATCCTTTTTTGCAAGGTAGAGAATTTCCTTCCTATAACCATCGCTGTTTGCAGTATTTTTCATTTATGACCGTAAAATATCTCATCTGTGTCTGCAGCCTGCACGTCTCTGCTCAGCACCACTGAGTCACAGACCACATGATAACGAAACACAGCAGAGTGGGAGAGGAAGGGGTGGAGCAATGTGTGCTTGCATGA
>VUQJ01027663.1:0-10972 GCA_015108635.1 Andinoacara biseriatus | reverse complement strand
TTTTCAAAGGGAGAAGCTCTTAAAACGTCTTTGTTGTGCCAACAAAAGACTGCTTGTAATTTGCTCAAAAAGGGAGCTATAAGCCAGGTTACAGAGACAGAGACATTTAAACACTTACATCTATGATCACCATAATATTATTTCAATAAAAAGCCCCTTGACACACTGCAATCTCACTCTGAAAGAAGTGGCTGGGGAGAGGGAGGTCTGGGTTTTGTCTGCTTAGGCTCTTGCCCCCACAACAAACTTTGGGGTGTGAATGGGGGGTGGATGGATGGGTAGATAAAAACAAAAAACAATTTTTTTTGATCAGAGCATGCCACATGTGGCAATTAACAGTCTCCTACTGTTTTTCCATACAGACTATTGTTAGAAGCTAAACTCATGAGTTTAGCAAACCTAATCCCAATAACCATAGTAGAAATACATTTCAACAGGACACAGATTAAACTAAGCTATCTGTTGGGGCTGCAGTCCAAGCTAGCAACAGGTGACATCTTAGAGGGAACATCATGGTGAAAATTATACATGAAAATAATCAGAATAATTAGTTTAACAAACTAGTAATTCTGTTGGCAACTAAGATACGAAAATATCTATTTGTCACATGCAAAGTACACAGTACAATGCATAATGAAATGCATTTTGTACCTGCAGCTGAAAGTAAGTAGTAAAAAATATATATAAGAATAAAAATAAGTAATTCAAACATTGTAGGAATACATAAATTAACAGGACTGGGGAAAACAGGACTGGACGGGGCCAGCTGCACAACTCAGGAACTACTCGGACAAAGAAGCACACAGCGGGAGGAAAATAATGATGACGTCACGACAAAGAATTCACTTGGACACAGACAATAAATACACACTATGTAATGGCAAATGGGAAACAGCTGGGAGGGAACACAGGAAGCAAAACTGAACCAAAAGCGCAACGATCAGAGACCTACCAAAATAAAACAGGAAGTCAACTCACACAGTAACACAGGGAGACAGAAACACGGGGAATGCAGTTTCTCATCCCTGACCTAGAGTGGGCACATTGCCTCAGACTTGGCTGTGAACGACTCCAGTGTGAGCTCGAGGCAACCACCTAGTGAAGACACCAAAAATCTGAGATGACATTCTGAGGTCACCAAGGTGGAAGCCTTCTGCCACTTAACTATGCCAAAAAAAATTATGAACCAAATCAGTGACAAAGGGCAGCCCTGGTGGGGTCCAACACCCGCTGGAATGAGTCCAACTTATTGCAGACAATACGAACCAAGCTCTTGCTGCAGTGGTAGAGGGACCAAATGGCTCAAAGCAACAGACTAGACAACCCATACTCCCGCAGTACCCTCCATAGGATATCCTGAAGGATACAGTCGAATGCTGTCTCCAAGTTTACATGTTGAGTAGATAGGCAACCTCCCACAAACACTTGAATATCCTTGAGAAGATAAAGACCTGTTCCATCATTTGGAAACCAATACAAAAATAACATTGTTCCTCCTGAATCTGAGGTTCAGCTAACAGAGGAACTCTTCCAGCATTCTGCCATAGACCTTTCCAGGGAGGCTGAGTAGTGTGACAACCAGCCAAGACAGCCCTACAACATTCCAGAGCCATAAGTAGCCATGAGCTGCAGTCTCACAGGCTAACCAAGCTTAATACGACACCTTCAGCTTGATGGTTCCCTTCACCTCTGGCATCCACCCTCCGGTTGGAGGATTATCATAGCAACAGGCACCAACAACCTTGCAGCTCTAAGCAGCTGTCTCAACAATGGTGATGCAGAATAATGGTCCTTTCAGTCTCAATGTCCCCAGCCTCCCTCGGAATGCTGGAGGTACAGTATCAGTTGAAGATCTAGTGGACTAGAGCATCTGCCACTCGCTTCCAGGGCACCCTCACTATACATTTAGGTGCACCAGATCTGTCTAGCATCCTCCTCCACCGCCAAATCCAAACCACCACCAGGTGGTGATCAGCTGACAACTCAGTTCCTCTCTTCACCCAAGTGACTAGAAAATACAGTCGCAGATCTAATGACACGATTACAAAATTTATCATCAATCTACGACCTAGGGTGTCCTGGTGCCACGTGGACTTATGGACATCCTTCTGTTCGAAAATGGTGTTTGTTATGGACAATTTATGGTCTGTAAGAGGACACCACTCAGGTTCAGATCTGGCAGGCTGTTGCTAGACCAGGCACTCTCCCTCAAGCAGACTCCCTCAGGCTTGGCTCCAGGGACCCAGGAAGGTAAATTGTTTCCTTGATCTTCCTGTTATAAGTGTCACCTGTGTTGTTCTTCGTCTGGCTTCTCACCCAGGACCAAGTTGCCTTGGGAGACCTTACCAGGTGGCAAAATCCCCCAGACTCATAGCTTCTTTAAGATTTGCACAGAGGTTCTTTGTTTTTAATGTAGTAATTCAATAATTGGAATAATTCATCAAAGGGGTACTGTTATGTCCTCCTTGGATACTGCTAGAGGAGCTTTGATTGTGATTTATGATTTCGTAATCCAAAAAAATCCTTATTTACTGTACATGCTGCACTTTTGTACAGCCCCTCAGGCACTTTAGCTCCTCCTTTAAGCCATCTTTCTTCTGATTAGCTGTCCTCACTAAAAATTTGAACAGTGGGTGGGTCTTCTTTCACAGCTGTGAACACAGCTGTGTGCCAGAGGTGACCACATACAGATCCAATAACAGAAGTACAGTGTCAGAAACCATCCATCCATTCGCTTCCGCTTTTCCTTTTCAGGGTCGCGGGGGGGCTGGAGCCTATCCCAGCTGATATAGGGCGAGAGCCGGGGTACA
Organism: Andinoacara biseriatus; assembly: GCA_015108635.1. Taxonomy (NCBI): domain Eukaryota; kingdom Metazoa; phylum Chordata; class Actinopteri; order Cichliformes; family Cichlidae; genus Andinoacara; species Andinoacara biseriatus. Next base: position 8,162 of record VUQJ01027663.1, on the reverse strand, counting down.
CCCTGGACAGGTCGCCAGCCTGTCGCAGGGCCAACACAGAAACACAGACAACCATTCACACTCACATTCACACCTATGGGCAATTTCGATTGGCCAATTAACCTAACCCCAGTAAGTGCATGTCTTTGGACTGTGGGAGGAAACCGGAGTACCCGGGGGAAACGTGCAAACTCCACACAGTGTGAGAGAGGCCGGGCCAAGGTGGAATCGAACCCAGGCCTTCCAGATGGTATTCAGACTGTGAGACAGCAGTGCTAACCACCACGCAACTGTGATTAAAACAGGGGCAGGCCTGAGCTTTTGGTTGATTTGTAGATACACATATATATTTAGGCCATGTTGAATGTGTACATTCATCACTGTAACAAAACGCAATGAGAAAACAAGGAAAAAATTGTTTCCCTTTAAGCAAAATCCCTTTGCTTTTTTAAACATTTAAAAATGTTGGTTTTCTATTATTGGCAAAACACAAATACTTCTCTCAAATTTGTGTCTTTCTTCTTTTTTATATTTTATATATTAAACCAGTGATGTCCTGTCAGGGCAAGCAGCGCTTGTCTATTGAAATCGAAAAACAGACATCAATTCAAACCTATCAAAGTGAAACCAATCTTTCTTCTTTCATCTCAAACAGAATTCTGTCATAAAATGTCTGTCATTGCCTGTTTGCATGCATCATTAAAATTACTGCCATCTTGTTGCCCCAGTTGACTATTGTCTCTGAAAGCAGGCTCTGCTTGCCTCTGATTACGTTGGCATCTGTAAGGGATCAACATACTGATGGGTATGTCTGTATCCAAAAACTGCATGAGCTCATCAAGCTGAGAGGCCAGCAGCTTTTTCTGGTTGTTTGAGCATGTGCATTATAAACATCTGCTCCTTGATGGGACCTGGTGACTCAGAGTCCAGCCCACTGTGACCCTAAATTGGATATATGGAAGAATATGACTGAATGGAAGGATGAATGAATGGAATTAATCTTCTTGTAGAGAGTGACAGTAAACCATGTCCTACAGTGCTCAGGCCTTTTAATCAGGTCATTTAATTTGTTAAATTTTCATATATTTAATATACTATACTATTTTTTTCTGAAGAATAAATACTTTCACTTTCAATACTACAATTTGCAGTTTTATGTGTAGTGTGGTGTTTTCATGGTGTTTGTTACTTTTACTAAACTGCATCCAACTGCATAAATGCTTCTAAAAAAATTCCTCCACCACTTAACAGATAATTGTAAATATTATGATGATAAATACAGAACAATTCTTCAGCCAGGTAGGAATGCAGAAAGGTGAAGAGTGGACGGAAGTGGAGAAAGAGTGCAGCAAGCTGCAGGAGGCTGGTAGCAAATCTAAAGAAATAAAAGACATGCAGCATAAAATGGTATGTTTTAATCCAGACTAATTTGTCTACAACTGTGGAGAAAGATTTGCAAATTAATTATATTAATGATCCAAGTTGCAGCCCTAAACATAAGTGTACATGGACACCCACAGCACGCCTGGGTACTGATATATAAAAGGCCTCTCTGACAGAGCAGAATTTTGCAGTCATTTTGCATTTCTTTCAGCAGTAGGTTAGCTATAAATACCATGTTGCTGATTGCAAATTGCACCGTTTTTTGTTTTTTTTTTGCCACCACCTGAGGTGAAAACAGTAAATCTACACAACAGTTATACTAAAAACAATAGAAAAGCATGAAAGGAAAACGCTGCAGATTATATAGTCGTAAAGAAATACACGTACTTAATTCTTTAAACAGTATAATTGTTTAACAAAGTACTAACTCTTGAACAGGTATCCATTATGCAGCTGTATTTTGTAAGCATTAAAAGTAAACCAAAACTATTCAAATGTGAAATTTCAATTTCTAAATACCTGAACAGACTTACAACCGTGCTTATATTATTTTCAGCATTGTAAACCAGGACAGTCATTATACTGTACATATTTTATATGTGCATGTGGCGTGCTTTTTTGCTGGAACAGGCAAAAAAAAAAAAAAAAGTCAGGCAACATTTTCCATATTAACACGGTGTCCTTTAGTTAGGCCTGGGATTTACAGAGAATTTTGAGAGCAGACTTCCTTGTCAATAGCAGCATTGTAGTTCCCTGTATTTTTGTGACACAGTGATGTTATGCGCACTGACTGCTACATGGAGTTTTTATCAGTTAATGACTCAGAGATAAGAGGGTTGTACAGCTCTCCTCTGCAACGGACATCTGCAGCTAAAGAGGAAGGAAAACATCCAACTGCATTGTGTCTAGAGCTTCTCATACTGCCCTGGCAGGAGACAGGAGCAAAGTCTTCTTGTCCAGATGTGTTCTGTTGGTTAAGTTTATAAATATTATAATATAATATTTATAGTTTTTGCATTTGCATGAACTAATCATTACAAAATGATTGGGGTTGATCTTCTGGAATGTACCAGGTCTCAGGCAATTTAAAGGCCCTGAATTGCCTACTCCCAACTGGGACTTTATCCCCGCCACTGTCTTCTTCTTTCACCACAGCATATCATCTGCCTTCATCTCACCCTATCATTTGCATCCTCTTTTGTCACACTAACACTGCATGTCCTCAAGGCACCATGGCAATATTGTGTGGATATGTGAAACCAAACATCAACGTCTTACTATATAAACTGTAAATGCAAACTGAACTTCGGGCCTACAATATATTGTGCCTTCAGGTGTCTGTTGTTGAATTGGTGGTATATAAATAAAGCTGAACTGAACTGAACTTTTTAGTAGGCTACTAGGATAATAACATCATTTGCTTTTTCAATCCACCAGCTAGTGCTGTTTTTTGTTTTTTTTTGTTTTGAATCAGCATAGGTGACATCACAGTAATGTGCTGGCAAATCAAAGATGGAGGCATCTAAGAAAAAAATACCCAATCTGCTGTCCATATTTAAATCAATTATACTTATGGACTCATATTGTATTTTCTTTAAAACGGTGGGACAAAGAAGATAGATAAGAAACATGGGATTTGAAAGGAGTGGTTTAGCAGAGCAAAATAATAGTCTGGGTATACTACAAACATGAGCTTTCACCTCATGTTAAGATAATATTACAGTACACATTTCCCACTTCAATCTGAGTAAATTTTCAATCATACAGACATACACACTAAAATAAATTATCCACACATTTGAATTCAATTAAGTTAGACAAGACTGAAACACAAACCATTCAATCTTTCAGGTGCATGCGACATTTGTGACAGGATTTAATGACAAGACGAGAGGGTTGCTTCCCTGCGCCTTCAGGCTGGGGAATGGGTCGTGTCTGTTGTTTGTGCTTATGTGCAAAATGACAGTTCAGAGTGCGCACCCTTTTTGGAGTCACTGGGCAGGGTGTTCAAGGGTGCTCCATCTGGTGACTCTATCGTCCTACTGGGATACTTCAACGCTCACGTGGGCAATGACAGTGAGAGCTGGAGTGGGGTGACTGGGTGGAACAGCTTGCCTGATCTGAACCCAAGTGGTGTTTTGTTATTGGACTTCTCGACAAACCAAAATTTGTCCATAACCAACACCTTGTTCGAACATAAGGATGTCCATAAGTGCACCTGGGTGAAGAGAGGAGCTGAACTTTCAAGTGATCACCACCTGTTGGTGAGTAGGATTAGATGTCAGGGATGCCTCTATCCTCACCTATGGTCACGAGGTTTGGGTAGCGACCGAAAGAACGAGACTGCGGATAAAAGCGGGAAAAATGAGTTTCTTCCAAAGGGTGGCTGGCCTCTCTCTTAATGATAGGGTGAGGAGTCCAACCATTCGGGATGGAGGAGGTAAGTAGGGAGAGGGAGGTCTGGGCTTCTCTTCTCTTCTAAGTGGAAGAAAATGGATGGATGGATGGATGGATGGATGGATGGATGGATGGATGGATGGATGGATGGATGGAGCAGTTTCAGAACAAACTACAGTCCATCATGGGTTCAAAGTAGCCACAACACCAGTCAATCTGTTTACATTCCAACTCAAGAGTTCACAGTAGAAAAACACTATTCAGAAACCAGAGTCTGGTAAAAGTATCAAAGTCCAAGTACAACCTTCAAACCCATTCATGATATCCAAACTTTTGAACACTTGCTACTCTGTTGGTCTCTGAAAAGTGTCAGCATAATAACAGCATAGTAAGGAAATTGCCATCAAACCATTGGCTAATTAGTCCAAATGACTGTGGCAAATTAAATCTAAATAGCGTTTTTGACAGAAGTATTTTGTGGCATGGCCACATGGATTATGAGCTAAAACTTTTAAGAATAATGATAATAGTTACACCCCAACTGCCTTTCAGCTGCAGCCCCTGCACATAATCCCCTCAGAGATCTAAAGAAACTGGTGATTCTAAATAGGCCGTAGGTCCCACTCTGTGTTAACCCTGCAATAGCTCGGTGGCACATCCAGGCTGTGCCCTGTTCTCTCCCTATGACAGCTGGGGTAGGTTCCAGCCAAGCGCAATCCTGAAATGCATAAGCGGAAAGATGAACTGTACAGTTTATATACACTCAATGCACACTTAACACACACACACACACACACATATATATATATATGTGTGTGTTAAGTATAGTGCAGTCAGTCTCAAAACAATTGTAGTAATAATTAACTATGTTTAGCATTCACATCTGGAGTTAGGGTTGTCTTTATGACACAGCACCTGAACTGGCCCCTTGTTTGATGCTGAACAAGAAGGAAGCAGCTTGTAGCTGTTGTCACACTGTTTACCAGGGATGGAAACATTAGTCTTAGTTTTTTTTTTTACTTTGTGGCTTTATTTAAGTCTTTATCTTAGTTCCAGTGTATATTTTTATTAATTTTTAAACCCATACAAACATGTCATTATATTTTTTTTCCTTGTATATCTTCTCCAAGTTCTTCTATTTTATGTTAAGAACACTGCTATTCAAAGGTGCTATACAAATAAACGTGGCTTGCCTTTAAAAAAAATCAAAATTTTAACTGTGGACCTCTTGTGGGTCTAAACTGACCTCCAGTGGAATCCTTTGGTAGTAACACTTGAAGCAGTTTTTCCACTAGAGGGCAGTAAAAGATAACTAAACAGAATAAATCTTACAGAAAAAAAGTGATGGACTTAAAATGCAGGTAAAGAAAACTGATAACCAGTAAGAGGAAATTTAGACAACCAAGGAGATACAAATATTAGCCAGTAACTAGAAAGAGGCTGGCATGCAGACAGATGGGAGGACCAGAAACACAGTTCCTCATCTCTCTGTCTTCCAGGGCATGTTCAAACAGCTTTTGCTTATCATGCTACACTCCTGAGTCATGACTGATCACATGCTGGGTCTGATCACACATCTCCCTTGCTGCTGAAAGTCTCCACTGTCAACAAAGAACAGACTGTGCTCCAGTCAGGTTAATATATCAGCCTGGGCTTTTTATTGGGAAGTGGATATCAGCCAGTCTCTGTCGACTAATATGACAGGTCTGTGCTGCTGTTGCTGCTATTACTACAGTAAAAACTGCCATACTTACTTTTTGTGGATACAGTTTTCATGTGCTGATTGGATGCAAGAGGATTGGATTGGATGTTTGTTAAATTTTGGAATTTTTCATTGTCATTTTCTTGGCAGGTGTTTATGGATTAATTTACATATTTTTGGGTCAAATTTGACCTGTTTTGACATTAATAGTTAAAAAAAAATTATGCTGTTGTACAGTTGGTACAACTTTTTGTTTTCCCATACCGTAAACTGTCTGTGTTCCCATTACATTTGCTCAGGTTCCCGCAGAGACAGGCAACTGTTGATCTTGGAAGGATCATGGTGGCTCCAAACAGTGCAATAGTACACATAAGGAAGAGAGGTCACACAGAGGTCAGAGAGTGCCTTGACACAGGCACAAGATCTAAAACAAGGTGGCGGAGTAGTCAAATGGTTAGCACTCTTGCCGCAGTGGTTCATATCTTGGCTGTAACTCAGGAGTTAGAGCAGGTCACCTACCAATCGGAAGGTCAGCGGTTCGATTACTGTCTGCTCCGGGCCACGCGCTAAAGTATCTTTGGGCAAGATACTGAACTCCAAGTTGGTCTCCGACGCAAGTATTGGAGTATGAATGTGTGTGTGAATGTTGTACAATAAAAGTGCTTAGCTTAGATATATGGAAGTGCTTGTGTGATTGGGTAAATGTAAACTTGTTGTATAAGTGCTTTGAGTGCTCAGTCAGAGTAGAAAAGTGCTACATAAGAACTAGTCCATTCAGCAATTTGCCATCCTGGCTGTGGCCATTCTGTGTAGAGTTTGTACGGAACAGCCCAGGCTATTTCCTCCAGGTAAAATATTCACTCTTCCTACTCTCTGAAAAATTAAGGATCAATCATCCATTTATTATTATTTATACATTCTAAATTGATTTGTGGTTCAGAATTTGTTGTTGACACTTGTATGAGGGAATATGAGGGAATTCTTGGTCTGGGTTAAAATTGACCAGGACCATACTATGAAGGCACTGAAGTATGAAATATCTAAGGGTTATGTGTGTGTTAAGTGTGCATTGAGTGTGTAGTTCATAACCAGCAAAAGATCTCTGATTCAGTACCAGAAGGAAACACAAATCCCTTGGGGGATATGTGAGAAAGGGCATCTGGTGTAAAAATCTGCCAAATCAAAAATGGCCCCTCATGAATAAGGGAGCAGCTGAAAATAGCTGTCATATTTTGTATTTGTATGTTTTAACTATGAGCTAACAATAGCTAATAATATACACCCTTATCTGCCATGCCTAACATGGCAATGGCGCACCCTGCAGTCTTTCAGCAGGACAGTTCACTTTCCCTAATACACTGAGATATTAACCTGGCTTCCAAACTCTATAATTTTTATTATGTTTCTTTACTTGTACTCTGTCCTCTTTTTCTATTTTCTCCCCTTTCTCTTTTGTCTTGCTTTTTTCTCAGCCTTTAAACTCTGGCATTACTACAACACATATATATGTATGTGAAAAATAATGTAAATAAAGTGTCATGATCCTGGGCTTGTGGCCCTGCACTTTTAGTTCTTTTAGTGATGTTCTGTATTTTGTATCTTCCGGTGGTAGTTTTGTATTTGGTTTTTTGGTTTTTGTTACTCATAGGTTATTCTGATTTCTGTGTTCTCATCATCCATGTCCTTGTGCTCCTGTGTCTGTGCTCCTTTGTGTATTTGTCTCCCCGTGTTCTGGTGTACTGGTGTTTGTTATCCCTTCTGTTTCCCTGTCTTGTGTCAGTTTAGGTATTGTAGTTAGATTCTGTTTAGTCATATTTTGATTCCCTCTGTGTGCCAGTCTCCTTTTGTGTCAAGTCTTCCTGTTTTATTTTGACAGTTCTTTGTCCTCTGTGCTTGTGTTTTGCTTTACCTCACTGAGTCTTGTTAGTGTTATTCTGTTCACCTGTTTGCCCAAGCTGTTTCCACTCACCCCTCGTTTCCTCTGTGTATTTACTGAGTTTTCCTTGGTCAGATGTCAGAGTCTTGTTGTCTTGCGACTGTGCTCCCTGGATCTTCAGACCTTCTGTAGTTGTTTTCCAGTTTAGGTTTCCTTTGTTTTTGGTTGCTTTCGTGTTTTTCCCTATGTTCAGTTGCCATAATAAAGGCTCAGTTGGTTCAGTTTTTACCACCTTCTCCTGTGTTCTGCTTTTGGGTCCTCTCCACCTTCACGCCACACGGCCTGCGCCCTTTTATCGTGACTAGTGATGGTACAATGAGGCCCGTGAATGTGCCGAATCTTTCAGGCCAACTGATTCGCCAAAAGCCTGATCACAAGAAGCCCCATTTAACAGCTCATTTAGGAGTGATGACATCTGCTGGATATCTGATGTACAGCATTCCTGCTTTTCTGTTGGCCGGCTGATCTTTTAGCATAATTATGCAATTCTGTCAAAATTTCCATCTGAGGTATTGTAAAGCCAGATGAAATAAATCTGTACAGATCACGGTATATTAAAGTAAAATAAAATATAAAACTTTATTGAGCCCACGCTGGGGACATTTGCATATTACAGTAGCTAAAGAATGAAATAAAATTAAATGAAATAAAATAAAATAAAATATCTAACACTATGTGCAAAAACTATATCAAAATGCATATACACACATATACATCAGAACACTGTATACAATATAGTTTAGAGACAGCATGTGGTGTGTTTGT